>OX422209.1:233809370-233896223 GCA_949130495.1 Sambucus nigra
CTCTCTTACACACACACACACACACACACACACACACACACACACACACATATATATATATATATATATATATATATATATATATATATAGAGAGAGAGAGAGAGAGAGAGAGTTTTACAAAAATGTGTTTTTGTAATGTTTTTTAAAACAATGCAACACGATGTGTGCGTGTGAGTTTTTTTTCAAAAGAGAGAAAGATGCAGAGGAGAAAGTTAAAATGGACATGGGATTGCATCGGAATTTGCAAAGTAATGCAAGATCCACTGTTGATGTGAAGATGGGATCTTAGAGTGTAAATCGTGCCATCAAAGCTATACTCAATAGTAAAAAGTATAAAAAAGGATAAAAGAGAGATAAAACGATATAAACACGATATTTAGATTTGTTAGACCATTTAAATAAGTTTACATACACTTTAGAGCCTTATTCTCATTAGATATATGTTATAAGTACATGATTTGGGTCTTTGAGGCATACAAGTAGAAAGTGGAAGGATAATATATGAACATACATGCTTCTGTGCAACACAACTTCAGGCATTGTAGAGTAATCTTATACGAGGTAGTGGCTATATTGTGTTGGTGTTGCCGAATCAGCTGATCGGAGTTGGTCTCATGTGTAGAGAGAATATAGAGAGACATTGGCAGAGTTGGGTTACTTTATTATCTCTTACCAAATGAGGAGTTAGCACATCTATTTGTAGGAATTGGCTAGGGCCTCATATGAATTGTTCACGTGATTTGTGGATAAGCAGAAATATATTTAGAATGTGGACAACTGTCATAAAGTAGGATGAGGTGTAAAATCCGTGTCCTGGAGGACCGGTGTATGACCGAAATGTAAAGTTTGTGGCCTATTATGGTACCGGGCCAAGGCGTTTTGCAAGCACTTGGGCACCTCCTTTATGTATTCGTGCATACCTCTATGCAAGTGTCCTTTATGTATTGGTGGATATATTTTGGTCACAACAACAACTGTTCTTTGATTGTAGGACATCATAATTGCTCCAAGTAAAGTCATAATTCAGGAAGACACGATTGGAAATATTATCCGAACTTTTAAAAGTGATATTAAATACTTTTTACTAATTTAAAATTTAACAATTACAAATAATTATTTGCGGGATCTAGATAGGATTCATGGGTTCATATAAAAGCACACACATAAAAATAAACTACAGCAATAAAAACAGAAAAAAAAATTGAATATGTTAAAGAGATGTGGCAAACTAGCCAGTTAGACGTGTGGGAGAGGTCTTATGTGGACAAAATTGTTGACACTTCTAGTCTTACATATGGGATAGAGAAATGGTATTCAGTAGATAGTTTCATAAACCACTAAAAAATCTTCTTATTTATGTTATGAGTTTGAGGGGAAAATGTTCAGTCCGTGTCCTTTTAATTTCATTTCATCTTAGAATAGAATTAACACCATTGAGATTTAAAAGTTTAAAAATCTGTGTTTAGTTTGGCATTAAAATTCTTAGTACATTGCATTTCAATTATTTTAAAAAAATTTACTTTCAGTAATATCTTTAATATACTTTATCTTTAAGTCTCACATTACTTTTTCTTGTTAATTTATTTTGCCATTTACACCCATCAATAGTAATACCCCGTAATTTCAAAGAAATAAATAAAGAATAAAATAAAATAAATGAGGATAAACGAATGAAATATATGAGTAAATAATTAGTAAGGAATTTATATGTCAAGATACTGAAATAAACAATGTAATTATGATTTATACGAATTTCTAGAATTTTATGTTAATTAAAAAGTAATTTTAGGGATTTTATAATAAATAAAGTAATAGAGGGACATATTGTAAATGAAAGAATCTGAATATTAGACTGGGACTTAATCTATAATGAGACTAAATAAGTCAAAATGAATTTATATGGTTTTTAGATATTTTGTAGTAATTAAAATAACAAGAGGATCAATTCTTTAATTAAAGTGAGACTTGAGGTAATTAGGATTGTCATGGGGTCCATGTTAGGGTAAGGTATAAAGTCATAAATCCACAAATGTAGTTCATAGGTTGTAGAAGAAGAAACAAAGAAAAATGGAGAGAAACCAAGAGAAGAAAAGAAAAGGATAGGGAGAGGCCACTAGAGAGCGACTTTGAGGCTACAGAGTGGTGCCTCTAGGCCTTTATAGAGAGTAAAGATGGGATGAAGGAGGTTTAGGGAGGATACACGGGTGGATTTATGAGAGTTATTTGACACGGAATTTGGGTTTTTTTCAACTGTATTTTAAAGGGACTTCTATTGGGATTTAGGAAAATATCAAACGTAATCCGAGACTCAATTTTTTGAGTAGATTTCATTTCTAGAGTCAAATTTTGGATATGGGGGAAGGTCATTTTAGAAGTGTCATCATTTTAGAATTTTATGTATAAGAGGTAAGTATAATTCTACTCTTCCCCTTAATTATCACAAGTGTTAAGTATTTCCTAAATTCTATATGAACTGAGACTTAAAATGTATTAGAAACCTAATTAGGGGAAGAATAACCTAGTTATTAATATTTATATTGTATATTAAATTAACGAGGTAGAAATCAAGATTGGGAATTGAAATTTATAATTTGGAATGATAATGAAAATTGAAGAATTTGGACTGAGGATTAGGAATTCGAATTATTCATTCAAAATCATGACGATAAAGTTTAGAGTTTTGTTGTATTCATACTGTTGAATGAAATTTGATGAAGTTGGAATTATAATTAGGAACTAAAATTATTAATTTAGAATTTCAATGGTAATGGTTAGAATTTGGTGAATATTCTTGAACATGGATTCAATATGAAAATATATTTAATATGATGTAAACGTCGCTTGAACGTTATATCTATTGGGATTAGATTAAGTTTGGAGGAAGTATATATTCTCCAAAAATTTGTTAGGAATGGGAGAATTTATGCAATTTAGGGTAGGAAATGATCATGAAAGAGATTGTTGAATGTGACTTTAGTTTTATTCAAATTATGGAATGAAAAGGACCCATAGTAACATGTAAATACATTAGGATGAAAATAAAGAAATGGTGGTTAAGATGTCGTGAACTTTGGGGTATCATGGAGATGTGTTTAGTGTTATTCGGGTCATATAATTTCCATAGATTTAAGGAGGTGGATATTATTAGGGTTATGTGTTTAGTACGTTGATGAGGATATGCGCTTATAAGGTCAAAGGTATATAAGATACGCTAACGTAGTATGAGGGTGATTAGAAAATTCTAACATAAACTTATGAGAGTAAACTATTATCAGAAAAAGGGGCAATGATGTCTAATCAAACAAGAAGTAAAATTATTCTTAAAGTCTTAATAGACAATATTATTCATAGAATATATAGGGTCTCATATAAAAAGAGATAACATATAGGATTATGTGGAACTTGAAGACGATCGTAAGAAGTTGGAATAACTTATAAAATATTGATACACAAATCACATACACGTTAAATCAAATGTTTATATAAATGGAAAGGTTTCTAAATACTGACAAGGATGGTAGATAAGAAGTAGTTCATAAGTATGTGATAAATAATGAGATTTAAAGTCCACATGACATGCTAAAGCAATAACTAAATTTTGTATCACAGGAATCTTTATGATGAATGTGCCTAAAATTAGAGATGCTGATATAATATGTGTTAATGCAAAAATTCTCCGTCTACGTGGACCAGTCAGAAAAGGACACCTGTCGTCCTACATGACACTATTCATACTTGCTCGGCACCCGCACCCGAGGAGGCACCCGATGAGAGTTGGTCGGCAACCGAGGAGAGTTAGTCGGCCTATCAACCAACTCAAGGCAGACAAACCATCCAGAAGATCAAAATCCGTTAGAGGAAGACTCGCCAATGGTCATGGAACCCTTGTTACATTCATTGTATATAGATACAATGTATTGATGACCAATAGTTACATTCATTATATATAGATGTAAGTGTCTGAATGTATAAAGACATTCCATCTCTTAGACTCCCATCACTATAAATACATGCATTCCCTTAGCCAAAGGGACAAGTAAGAGACACGATACACAATATACACACCCCTCTCTCTCTCTCTCTCCACCATATTGTGCTATTATAAACCCCTGGGAATAAAATAACAGTGGACGTAGGCTTTATTCATAGCCAAACCACTTTAAAAACCTTTTATCTCTTATATGTTTGAGGTGAATGTTTATCTTCATCTTCAATCTCATCCTCATCATTTATCTGTTGTTGATGCCGATAAGATATCATGGCTGCTATTTCTAGTCATCAACATCTTATCGGCATCAACAATATGATACAAATATTGGTTAGGGAATAAGAATACGATTAACATGCATATACCTATGTTACTTTAGAATTCCTATAGGACTCGATAATGGAAATAAAATGTTATGATGAGAAGCTTCGTTAAAAGGTTTACTTAATGTATGTACAAGATTATATGTACAATAATACATTGAAGTTAGCAGCATAGTTTGTAGAAACTCATATGTAATTATTTTTTAAAGTAAAATGATAAGATGATAGTTGTACAAGAATAACATATTTAATAAGTTGCGTATAATGGATTGTTTGAGTTAATGAGTATGAGGACACGAGACTTTTGACACTCATTACAAACATAGGATTAACTAGACTGTACAAAACTGTACCTGGCAGTTCCGACTTTGGATTTCATTTATGAGATGTCCCAACATGGTGCCCAGTTTAGTTAGGAGTTGGAAATAATGGGAGCATTGCAACAAGCTTTTATATGATGAGAAATGATGTTTTATAATGATTAATTTATTAATCTCATGAGGAAATAATATCGGGAATGAAATAAAGTTAATCTGTGATATTGATATTAAACTGTGAGTATGATACATGAAAATCGTTTGAATAGTTGTCCTGATTATGGGACTTGTGGTTATTTATCTATGTGATATATTTCTTAAAGGATCATTTGACGATGACAGATAAAAAGATACATGGAATTTTTTAAGGATGCCTAAGGTTAATGAAGTCTAAAAGTGACTAACATGAAAGTACAATTTAAATTACCTATCTATGGTTAAAAGTTGTGAACTCGATACCAATGATAATTACTAAACAAATGAATTGGGAATGGATATTAGTAAGTAGGAATATATTATTTCATGTTTGTGTGATGAGAGGAAACATTCAACTGTACTCGTAGTTTTATTTTACTTATAATGGATGGTTTTCCATGTTATGGGGATAGTTACCTTGATGGGGAGTGGAATATTAGACACGATCATGATATTGGGGGTGTCTATGGTGGTGGTTGGACGTTTATATGTTCATCTAATACAGTGTCTATAGTGGAGGTTGGATTTTATTAGGATGGGTTGCATGTCAGGGGGCTATTTACCTTGAGGGGGAGTTAGGTACTACGTAAAATCACGTTCTCGGGGTGTCAATGGTGGAGGATGGATTTTCATATCGCGAGATTGTTGAAACCAATGGGGACTAAGGGGTCAGACTCGATTACAATGATGGAGATGTTAGGGTGTCTATGACGGGGGTTGGATTTTATTATGTGTGGCGTGGGACTAGTTACCTAGAAGGGGAATGAGGGATTAGACACGTTTACAATCTTTAATAACGATATAAAAGTTAATTAATAGAAATTAAAACTGTTAATTAATGAATTGTGAGGAATGTTTTTACGATAATAGTATGTTAGATTATTGTTTGTCTCTTATTCGTAGAAATTCCTTTCTTCCTTGTAGAAATATATTCTATGTTTAATTAAAAGACTCTATTGTGATACTTCATACATCTAGCGGTTATGATTGGGTTCTTATACCTTAATTGGGATCACATAGCCGATATAATTGCGGGGTTTTGACCCTCTCTTCGTTGACTAACATTTCAGCTTTTGAATTAGAGTTGAATTCTAACAATAGAGTAATGATGGTTTGGAGACACATGAGCAACAAACGAGGATTGCTGGCACACTTTGGATATCTAGGGATTTTGTATTTGTATTCTTTAGTTTTTTCCTTTTAGTGGTTATATATGAGATATAATATTATGGTTTAATTGTAATGTATTATTCGTAGATAGCAATTTGATTGTACTTGTAATAATTTAATTAATGGAAAATTTATTAATGTTAAGAAAAGTTTTAAATTGTCTCATATTTCACACATGCTCATAATGATATTTTAACTTATTTCACTTTTGAGTATTTATAAATTAAGGATGACCACCTTAACTAATATCATTCGACGTATTATATCAACCTTTTTTTACAAAAAATTTGTCACCATTTTAGTGAACCTTATCTTTTAATAATCTCAAACTCAGCAAAAAAAAAATCCTCAAAGTGATTTCATTTATATAGCCACCTTCATTTTTCACCTCCACTGTACCAATCGATTCCTCTACTAAAATTTCTACCTACCTAACCAAACATAAAAAAACTCTATAATATCAATTATGGTCATGATTGATGTGGGGCCGAAGTTGGTGAGGATTTTAAGTTTCCTTAATAAAAATATATATATTTAAAAAAGCTATTTTTATGATGCAAGTATATAAGGGATTCAGAAAATTCTTTTAAAGATTAATTAGATATAGACCATTCATCGAAAACCCATAATCAATAGGAGAAGAATTTTAAAATAAACTGAAAAAATTATTTCATAATTAAAAAAATGAAGCCATTAAGAGCAAGTTTTGAAAAAGAAACTATATTTTTACAAAATATGGGAACATAAAGAGTTTCTTTTAAATCTAAGCTAAACCAGAATCTAAGACTAATCTAAAAAAATTAATGACTTTGACTATACCTTTTGCTTGGTTGCCCATGTAAAGAAATGTCTTATTTGATTTTGTTAAGGAATCCCTGAATCAAATTTGAAAAATGAGAAGTAGAACGAGAGTCAATCCATCAAGTATTAAAAAGAAACCCAAATTAAATGTGATTCAGAACATAAAAAAAACAAAGTCTAACCTCTCTTTTTGAACCATGTTTTACGTTTCAGGCACACTTTTTTCTAAAAGTGCCCTTTTTTTCTACAGATGTGAAACTTTTCATTATTTTCCTTCTTAGCGAAAGATAGATTGGGTTATACTTTGTTGGAAGGGGCACTCTTAATGAACCTTACATGTTTCTTCTTTTCATTTCCTTTGACCATCACATTTTCAACATGACATTATGCATGTGATTAGTCTCCTTATTTTGTCATCCATCCTCTTCGACCAACATGCCTTTTAGCTTACTTACATTCCACTTATCCTTATAGTGTTGTAATGAATATAAATTGATCCATATTTAGGATGTAAAGAGTGTAGGACAAATCGTATAAGAAATGTGTCATCCACTATAATGCCTAAACTCTTTAATTTAACATCCATATTAGTCATTTCAATTATGTGTTCAATAATGGTATGGGTACCATCGAATCTCATTGTGGTTGCGTCAACCATTAATTACTTATCAGCAACGTGAAAATGTTATTTTATGTTGTTCAGATACTATTAAACTATAATCGTTTCAGGTAGGGAGGTTTTAGTATTGCCATCAATGCACATTTGTACGAACATAAGGGTCAGACTATTGGATCTGGACAACGTATGATGAGTCATTTTCCCATTTTTAATGCTTTGATCAATAATAAGAGTGGGTTCTTCCACAAGGAGGAAGATGTCTTAATTCAAATTCCTGGACTTAATGTATCCGCTCACTCCATTCCGCAAAGTTAATGCCATCGGTAACACCCCATAACTTTGAACCGATAATAAATTAATTTAGATTCGGAGTTCAGAGAAATAAAATTTTTGGATTTAATTATTTTTAGCAATTTAATATGTTGTATTTTATCTATGGAAAATAGGATTTTAATCGGAATTGAAAACGGGGGAGAAATTGGGTTTTATTTAATATATACATATTTTTGGGTGAACTGGTAACCTGACCAGGACCGAATCGATTCGGCCTGGAGGGCGAATCAATTCGCCCTGGGTAGTGTGGACAGGTGTTTGCTTTTAATTAGAGTTTGAGTAATTTAAACTCTTAAACATTCCCCATATTAAATTAACTCAGGGTTAGACTTTTCTAAACACTTCTTCACCAACTTTTAAACCAGAAGTCTCCCACATCTTTACCACCTCTCATTTCTAGACCCTAATCCCAATTTAAATCCAGATTCAACCCAATTTTTGAAGGCTTAAAGTGTGTTTTCTCAAGATTGTTTAAGAACGAGTCGTTATCGATTTTTCGAGAGGAACACAACCATTTAATCAGAATTTTCAATCGACTTTTCTTCAAGAATGACTACTTATGTTCTCTCTCTTTAGTATTATGTGTTTTAAATAGAGCCTAAACATTAAATTATATGTGTGGCTTAAAATAAATTATAAACCTTAATTAGGGAAAGTGAAATCTATATCGAGGCTATTTTTATGAAAAATATTAATATGAATTAAGACTCATAACTCCTGTGTGCTTAGGATAGAGGTTGGATTCTTGTAAATATGGGCGTAGGTTTGCATGTAGAAAACTATAGTTTCTTTATTTAAATTGAAGAGGACTTGTGAATTCACATAAAAGTATGTAAGTGTGAAAAAAGGAAATTTTGTTGTGTGACCCATATAAACTTGAATGATTTTGAAATTACATTAGTTGCATATAATAAGTTTTAATTAGGAAAATGGATTTAATGAATTAAATCAGATTCATTTATGATCGCATGAGAAATTTGTAGTATTATTGATAATATGTCATATGTGAACTATTGATTTAATTATAATTATCACTGCGGGGACGATGGGATTTTTGGGTAGTTTTTCTCTCACATAAATTTTATGAGTACTTGTTAGGCATGGTGCTAGAAGGTATGTCTTAGTTTTGGGTAACGCTTTCTAGGTATCGGACTAGTTAGTGTAAATTTTTACGAATGAGATATTCCGGAGTCGGGTTGATTTTTGTGTCATCCAGTTGATTTGACAGTCTAAGAGCAAGACTAGGAGGAGAATAATTGTAGAAATTCATCATATATGTTGAGGTAGGACATGCTTGTGTTTTGGAGACCTCTAAGTAATGGGACTAGGGGTATGTTTGAGGAAATTATACTCGATAAAAGTGTGGGGCTAATAGAAAATAATGAGAATTGAAGATAATTAGTAATTAATGTCTAAGGAAATAAATGAGTATTAAAATTACTTTGCGACATGAGTATGTGTAGGGCTTACAGAATATGGGCCGACTAGCTATAGTGACGTGGGTGTGTGTTAGCGTCACGAGTATGTGCAGGCTAACAGAATACGGGCCGACTGACTATAGTGACATGTCGTGCATGGAACCTCACGAGTATGTGCAGAGCTGACAGAATACGGGTTGACTGGCTATAGTGAGGGGAATGAGTGTGATGTATAGAACTTTAAGCATGCCAAGAGTGTGTGCAGGACTGATAAGGTTTCGATTGGACATAATGGCATCATATGAATAAAAATAATTGAATAATTAATTAAGGATAAGTGCTAAATTTCACACGATAATGCTAATGAAAGAATTGGACTTAAACTTATGGGGTAGCGTGTATTACGTTATTTGAGGGAAGTAGTTTATTTTTACTCGCATGTTAATATTTATATCTTGTTAATATTAGAATACTCTATTGTGATTTTTATCATGTATAATGCTACTGTCTGGGTTAACGGACCCTAATTAGGGAGAGTATCTAGTATCCATA
The DNA here is from genome assembly GCA_949130495.1 of Sambucus nigra. Taxonomy (NCBI): domain Eukaryota; kingdom Viridiplantae; phylum Streptophyta; class Magnoliopsida; order Dipsacales; family Adoxaceae; genus Sambucus; species Sambucus nigra. Next base: position 233,819,088 of record OX422209.1, read on the forward strand.
CGGTGAGCTCTGCCCCATTGCTTTGACTAACATTTCAGGTATAACGCTGGAGTAGCTGCATGGGAGTGATTCGAGATATTTTTGGAGATGCAGTTGGAGATTTATTTTTAGATGATTTATTAGTTAGGATTACTTTACTTTCCATCGCTTTCATTATGAGACTTTTGTTATGGGTTTGGTGGGCCAATCGGCTCCACAGTTGTTTACGATTTCTGTCACATATTTACAGTTGGATCATTTCGTTTGAGATCTATTTTATTATTGAGATTGGATTTATTTTTTAGATTAGCATAGTGATGAATTTTTTTATTGCATGAATGGATATATTGTTGAATAAATTTGATTACTACCGGTGGAAAAAAAATTATATGTCTCGTATCTCTGTCACATGCTAAGAATCATATTTAATTTAGTAATGCGCAGCGTAGTCTTGGTGGCGGCCGACGCCAGAATGTGCCGGGGGAGTGGTACAACATCACATTTTAGAAAGGACAAGGCTTACGAATACATCTTAAACGATACTACAATATTAATGCTAGCAATTTTTAATTAACACACAACACAATAATTTGCAAGGGAATTAATATCAACCTATTGATGGTTATCAGAAATCATAATTTGATAGAATGTTAATCAATAGCAACGCTATGCCATCTGTGCTTGATGTCTCACAATTTCATCATTAAAAGACATATCACCCATTAAAATGTATTTAATAATATTCCCAAGATTGTGGCATATGCGTTTGTTGTCCAATGATTTCATAATTATGATTAATTTAATGAACATAATATATCAACAATTTAACATTCACACACATGAGTCGAACGTTTTTAGTTTTATGTTATAACCTACGTTTGGTATATAAGCTCACTTAATAACAAACATTAGAGTTAAATTATATTATTCATCGCTCGTTAAATCTGAATAATATTAGAATGACATTCTCATACATCACGGGGCCTCAGTGGCTAAATATTACCTCTTTATGTTATGTTGGATTTGTTCAGGTTCCTATTAAATTATTTTTCCTTTGAAGGTTATGACCAATGCCACCTTTGGATGCAATTTGGGAGAGTAATATTGAAAATAGTCTTCTTCTCTTACTTTGGATAATATAGACTCCCTATTCTCACTTTTCTCTTCATCTATTCTCTCTTCTCTTCATGGCGACTGACAACCAATCCCCTGCCAACCCAAAACCTCCAGATATCAACGGCAAAAAATCATTTGCATCAATACTCTCCTTAACTTATTCTGCAGAGTCTAAACTCAGAGGAGTTCATGTAACTTACAAGGGAGAATCAATATGCTTTTTCTCATCCATAGACATTCCAAAACTATCTCAAACATTCAAATATAACCACATTGGAAGCTTCGACGAAACAAGGCCCTCCACACTGGAAGATTCAGCTTTTAGAGATCTTTTTATTATTTTAAGTAAAAAGTTTGTTATATCATATAGAGCATGTTTGGCTCTCTTGTAATAAGTTTTAAATTTCATTTTAAGTTGTAACTCGTTGTGACCTGTAATATAAATGAAGTTTCCTTTTAGAAAGCTCAGATGATCTAATTCCTTTAATTTCAGTATTTTACGATTCATAACCATGTAATTGTATTTTCGTTGCATTTAATTAAGGAAATAATTTAAGTTTGCATATTTGTTGCCTTGGTGGCATGTCAAGACACTCGTTCCCCACTACTATTTTGGGACAGGGGTGGTATCAGAGCATAGGGTTATGAACCCATAGACTACTCAACATAAGTTTTGAATGTTATCGATTTCAAGTTTCCATACATAGGATATATGATTAAATATTCGACTTATGTGATAACCCTCCATATGTCTTACAGTCTACATATAATTGTTTATATATAATTTTTCTTCTAATTTGCAATCTTGATATAGTATAATACATCTCACATTTGTCCATGACTGTAGAAAATGACGAAGCCAAGATCAACTGCGAGAACAAGTGGTTCAAGTATGGAAGGACTGAAAGGTGCATATAAGGTGATTGAGAGTCTAGCAAAGATTGTGGAGCATTAGGTAAATAATGTATCTCCAAGGAATCTTGAACTAATTAGTTGTACCATTGAGCATTTCAAGAAGTTGTACCCGCCTTCTTTTAAAGGTACTCATAACCCCACTGAAGCAGAAAGTTGGGTGATGCAGATGGAAAAGATGCTCGACGTTCTTAAATGTACCGATGAGCAAAGGGTTTCATTTGCAACATTTATGTTAGAAGGTGAAGCCGAACATTGGTGGAGAATAAATAAGAGAATGCACGAGGAGAGGAATACTTGCATAGGTTGGAGGGATTTCTTGGTGATCCTTTATGAGAAATATTTCCCTAAAACGGTGAAGGATGAAATGGCAGTTGAGTTCATGAGTTTAGTGCAAGAGAATATGACGGTTAGTCAATACGAGGCCCAATTTACCAAGTTATCCCATTTTACACCTTATGTTGTGATAACTGATGTTTTAAAACCCAAAAGGTTTGAATGTGGGTTAAGGTTGAGTATTCGTAGTCGAATTTCCATCTTGAAGTTGACATCATATAGTGACGTCGTGGCTATGGCTATAATAGCTGAGAGGGATGGTGAGGAGTACAATATAATGAGAGATGGTAAGAGGAAGTTTGGGAAACAAATATGGAGGAACCCAAATAATAGAAATAATTGTAGGAGTACATACAATGTTGGGGGAGCTAGTGATAACAAACAGTTTAAAAATAAGATATGTTAGCGATGTGGGAAGATGCATGGAGTACGACTTTGTTATAAGGATATGGGCGATGGTTTTAGGTGTGGACACAAAGGACATCAGAAAAAAGACTGCCCAATCCCATCAAGGGTTGCGATACAACCTTTAGGAGAAAAGAAGGATCAAGGCAGATAGGGTAGAGTGTTTGCACTTTCTGATGCCCAAGCTTCTAACGAAGTAGTGTCAGGTACAATTTCTATATGTGCACAACCTTTTTAAGTATTAATAGATACTGGTTCTACCCATTCATTTGTGTATGTGCATTTTGTTAATCGATTCCCTAATATGACCGAACCCTTGAATCATAGCATGCACATTTCTACTCCTTCAGGTGAGATATTGACCGAAACATTAGTATATAAGTCTTGCCCTATAGATGTAAGTAGTCATAAACTATTCACTGATTTGACGGTTTTATACATAAGAGACATTGAAGTCATTTTGGGGATGGATTGGTTAGCATCGTACCATGCTACGGTAGATTATTTTGAGGAGAAAGTTACTTTCGAAATACCTAACCAACCAGAATTATGTTTTGAAGGAACATGCATCCTATATCCCATTCGTATTATCTCTGCAATGCAAGCTTCTAGTTTTCTTAAGAAGGGGTGTCAAGGATTCCTTGGGAGTGTTATTGATTTGAAAATAAGAGAGACTATTTTAAAAGATATTCCTATAGCTAAACATTTTCCAGATTTTTTTCTAGATGATTTGCCCAATGTTCCTCCTAGTAGAGAAATAGAGTTTACGATTGACCTCATTCACGAAACTATACCAATCTCGAAACCACCTTATCGTATGGCATCTTTCGAATTAAGGAAATTAAAAGTTCAATTATAAGATCTGTTAGATGTGGGTTTTATTAGACCAAGTGTATCCCCTTGGGGTGCTCCATTGTTATTTGTTAAAAAGAAGGATGGGACGATGAGGTTATGTATAAATTATCGTGAACTAAATAAGGTGACCATTAAGAAAAAATAACCATTACCTCGTATAGATGATTTGTTTGACCAACTTCAAGGTGCGCAAGTATTTTAAAAGATTGACCTTAGGTCAGGCTATCACCAATTGAAGATGAAGGAAGATGATATTTCAAAATTAGCTTTTCATACTAGATATGGTCACTATGAATTTCTTGTGATGCCATTTTGGACTAACTAACGCACCAGCCGCTTTTATGGATATGATGAATAGGGTGTTTAGAAAATATTTGGAGCAGTGTGGTTATTTTCATTGATGACATCCTTATTTATTCCAAAAGTATTAAAGAACACGAAAATAATTTAGAGACGGTATTACAAATCCTTAAGAAGCATAAATTATATGCGAAATTAAAGAAGTGTTAGTTTTGGTTGCCTAGCGTCTCTTTTCTAGGACATGTCATTTCTAAGGAGGGAGTGTCGGTTGACCCTCAAAAGATCAAAGCTATACTGGATTGGCCTAGACCAACTAATGTGATGGAGATTCATAGTTTTCTTGGATTAGCAAGTTATTATCGAAGATTTATTAAAGGATTTTCTAGTATTGTCAAACCTCTATCTAGGTTAACCCAAAAAAAGGTGAAAATGAATGGTATGAGGAAGTTGAGAATAGTTTTCAAGAACTTAAGAATCGATTAATAACTGCCCCAATTTTGACTATTCCTTTTGGGACAAGGGGTTTGTGATTTATAGTGATGCTTCTAAAAATTGTTCGGGATGTGTGCTAATGCAAAATGGAAAAGTAGTAGCTTATGCCTCGAGACAGTTAAAACCACATGAGAAAAATTATCCAACCCATGACCTAGAATTAGCAGTTGTAATTTTTTCTCTTAAGATTTGGAGATATTATTTGTATGGTGAGACTTGTGAGATTTATATCGATCATAAGAGTTTGAAATATATTTTTAACCAAAAAGAATTGAACATGAGACAAAGGAGGTGGTTAGAATTAATGAAGGATTATGATTTAAATATTCATTATGGGAAAGCAAATATAGTAGTTGATGCTTTAAGTAAGAAGTCTACACCAAATTTAGCATGTCTTATTACAAGCCAGGAAGCTCTGTTAAAGGATTTAAAAAGTATGGAAATAGATGTACGTATTTATAGCAAAGGAGGAATAATCGCTAACTTACAAGTACAACCCATGTTGATGGAAATGATCAAAATTGCACAAGTAAATGACCCATAACTGAAGAAGATTAGAGAATAAGTTATTGAAGGGAAGAGGATTGAATTTGTTATACGAGATGATATATTGAGATTCAAAAAATATAGTGTGTGCGCCATGAGATGCCAAACTAAAGAGGCAAATTTTGGAGGAAAGTCATTACTCGAGATTCACATTTCATCCCGGATGTACAAATATGTATATGGATCTTCGAGAAGTATTTTGGTGGAATAACATGAAAAGGGATATAGCCCAATTTGTATCTTAGTGTTTGGTTTGTCAACAAGTAAAAGCTGAACATCAGAAACCATCAGGATTACTACAACCCCTACCTATCCTTAAGTGGGAATGAGAACATATTACTATGGATTTTATGACAGGTTTACCAAGGAGTTCAAATGGTAATGATTCTATTTGGGTAATTATTTATAGTTTAACTAAATCTGCTTATTTTCTTGCCATTAAGATTACCCATTCTTTAGAAAAGTTAGCTAAGTTGTACGTACGGGAAATTATTAGGCTTCATGGAACCCCAGTTTCAATTGTTTCTAATCATGACCCTATATTAGGGTCTCGCTTCTGAAAAGCCTACAAGCATCCATGGGAACAAAATTGAATTTCAGCACCGCTTTTTACCCTCAAATAGATGGACAATCTGATAGAACCATTCAAACCTTAGAGGATATGCTTAGGCCATATGTACTTGATCTGAAGGGGAATTGGGATGATTATTTACCATTAGTAGACTTTTCATATAATAATAGTTATCAAGCAAGTATTCATATGGCTTAGTATGAGGCACTCTATGGAAGAAGGAGTCGTTCCCCTACATGTTGGGTAGAAGTTGGAGAAAGAAAATTATTGGGACCAGAATTGATCTAGATCATAACAGAGAAGGTGAAATTGATACAAGACCGACTTCGAATCGCTCAAAGCCGTCAAAAGAGTTATGTTGACAATCATCGATGAGAGTTTGAATTTCAAAGAGGAGATTATGTGTTCTTACGAGTATCACCAGCAAAGGGAGTAATCCGATTTGGGAAGAAAGGGAAGTTGAGTCCAAGATACATAGGACCTTTTAAAATCCTTGAAAGGATAGGAGCTATTGTGTATAAAATAGCGTTACCCCCTGAACTCTCTAGTGTGCATAATGTGTTTCATATGTCTATGATGAAGAAATACGTCCCAGATCCAATGCATATCCTATGTTATGAACCTCTTCAAGTTAGAGAACATTTAACCTACATTGAGCATCCAGTAGAAATTTTGGACCATAAAGATCAAATATTACGAACTAAGGTAATTCCATTGGTCAAAGTATTATGGCCTAATCATTCCATTAAAGAAGAAACATGGGAGCGGGAACTTGAAATAAATGAGCGATATCCCTATGTAATACCCCGTATTTTCATGACTTTTAAATTTGGGGATTTATTAAATTAAATTGAGATATTAATTTAATATTAATTCAAAAATTATTTTAAATATTTACTAGCGTGACGAGAGTTATTAATTATTAGGAATTTGTTGAATATTACTTAATGGGCAAAGTAATATGTATAATCGAATTTATTAAAATTATCATGAGTGTATAATTTGATAATTATGAAAATTAAATTGGGACGCGCCTGTGTCATGTCAAAATTAAATTATTATTATTAAAACTGAATAAATTATAAGTCGCCCGTATGGTCATTTTGAGTGCGCCAATGTGTTCGAAAGGGCCGAGATAGTCAAAATAATGCAACTGGGGGTTTAGTTTGGGTCTCGGGACGTTTTTAAGCCTAATTGGCATCCCAGGAGGGCATTATAGACATTTTGTATTTTTGGGCAATTAAACCCACGAATTTTCTAAGGATATATCAACCTTTAGTAGTTGTCTTCTAGGGTCAACAAACACAAAATCAACGAACAACCATTAGAGAAGAAGTTGGAGAGCTTTTCAAGCAACTCAAGGCCAAAGATTCACCGTTTGCACCGCCACCACCACTAAAACGTAGATCACGTGACAAGGAACGCAACCATATCTCTTTCGTCCACAAATCAGAAACTCAAATTCCAGGAAAGTATCTATCTTGCTTTATTTTATTTAATGTTTCAATCATCTTAGTCTAGGGTTGTTTAGAACATGTTTATTGGAAGAAATTAATATTTTTGAGACTTAAAATAAGATGTTGTAGAGGAAGTAAACATATTCTGGACATCGAAATCACATGTAGAGGATAAGCCGCGAATTTGTATGGATTTAGAAGCAAGTAATCTGGAAAAGAATTGGAAGAATAGAAATTAAAGGAAAAATTAGGGTTCTTGAAGTTTATGTCTATTTTACTCCATTAAATCATTATACTTGATGAAATCGGACATATTTAATTAGAAAATCATGTAGTTAGGTATATAGTACTTGTAGTAATGTTGTTTGGGAGCTTGGGGATCGTTAATGGAGATTTGATTGAGGTTGGAGAGGTAAACCCGTAACTGGACAACGGAAGGTTTCGTCATGACTGCTTGATAGATCGATCGATCGACCCCATTCCTTGATCGATCGATCCCTCTTGGAAAACTACATATTTTTTTTCTTATTATTTAATCCAGTCAAAATGCGTAAGAACCCTTGATTATTAATTTTAGATCATAATGGGATATAGAGAAGACCATTAGGGTCTAGGTGGACTCCGTTGAGTGAAAATTTAATGTAGTATAAAATTATGGGTTAACGGGGAGTTATTCACATATACGAAATCATGCGTATGTCTAATAAAAGATCGATACTCGTGAGTAAGTTAGACTAGAAGATAACTGAGAGTGCCTACTGAAATTATACATAGGGAGATAGAATACTTTGAGAGATGAGAAGTAAGTATAGACTAACTTATATATGAGAATAAATGAGACGAGTCTGTTATGCGAGATAATCGAGTAAAATGTATTAAGAACGGATAATTATAATTATGGGTCGTGGGTGCACCTAATTTAGAAATGTGAATATTTATATATATATATATATATATATATATATATATATATATATATGATTGTGTGATTGTGCAAATATTATATATCTGTGTAAAAATCATAACCGAGCTACTTGCTATCATGGGGGTTTTCGCACCGAGACAGTCTTATCTCAATTGGGCCTTTATGGGGGATAACGACTTGCACCCAAGAAGATAGTATCCTTGATACAGGCTATTTGAGTGATAGTCAGATGGTCCTAAGAGACGTGAGGGTATGTGCTGACCTCTTAATGACTTGGAGCTACACTTCGCCTCCAATTGTATGTGTTTTGTGTTAATACAGTTCGAGAGTGATTCCGAACTAGTATTTCCTTTAGCACGAGTGATACGGGCACTTGATAGCAGAGTATGCCAGCACCATAGATTTTATGTGGGGTGCCGATAGTATATATATTATATGAGTGACTAATATATATATATATATATATATATATATATATATACACACACACACACTTAAGTATGGGAACTTTCTACTGTGCATAAAAGTCGATAAGTAATTAATAAATACTCCAACTTTATTATAAGTGTTTGGGAATTTTGTGACATCAGTGGGTTATTTTAAATAACATAAGATATATGAGAGAGCTTAATTTTCAGAAATTAATTATCTTAGTCATAGTATTTATCGGAATGAAACCTGATGAGAAAGTAAAGTTAAAATAAACTTTTGAGATTAATAGTATGGTAGGCATGCACACTAAATGAGAGGTGCGAATTTCTCAAGAGAGTGTCGCGTACTAACATGGTGGTTTCATTAGTCGGTAAGAATTTTAAATACTTGCTAAACTATTTTTAAACTGTTTTACACTTGGGCTCTGACCTGTTTCCTGTTATTTCTTTTCTCTTGTATATATATGTATATATTACAGGTGCCCAGACACAGGGGCGTCATGCTTAGATTCCTTGGAACGGACGCACTGCAGCTTATGTGGGAGTTGCAGGACATTGCTTAGACGACCTCGTTGTTGACTCTACTCTTATCTTAGTTCTAATTTGTTAGGTCATGTGTCGCCCATTTCCCTATTCAGTTGGATTTGTCAGAGATTTGTGTTCATTTACTTCCAGTATTCGATACTCTTTGGGATTTAATTCTTTCCAGGATGATTGCATTTATAGTTTTAAACTTGGTATTGGATTATTTGAATGGTTAAACTCTTGTGTGTTAATTTCCATCCTCAGTAATTTTTGGATTCTAAATCAGTTAATAATTAAACAGGTTTTCATAGATGGATTTTTATAAAATGGAAATAAGGTTTAAAATTGTTTTGACACTTAGTTTAATTATTTAGGGTGTTTAAATTGGAAATTTTATTTTGCGACAGTGATGCTAAGAATGAACCAACCGTTCACCTTGATTTTAATTTAATAAAGAACTAATCATCTGGTATTTAATTAGGCGGGGTGTCACAGGTGGTATCAGAGCATCAGGTTCTAGTGTCCTTTAGGATCTGTACGTCTTATTTCTCTTCCAACTTAGCGTCCTTGATATAGAGCCCTATTTGTAGGACTGTTGTATTCTTGTATTTACGCTTACATCTTCAGCTATTCAAAATTTGATAATAACTGTAGACTAATAAACTCCCTTCTTATTTCAGATGCCTCTGAGATGCGCACCTTAAGACAGGAATGCCTAGGCCGAGCATCCAGTAGCTCCGGCTCAAGGAATGATGAACGCAACTGAGGTAGCCGCTATTATTGCTCAGGCGGTGAATGCCTCATTAGCGATAGTGTAATAGGATCCACCCTAGATTCAGGTAGTGGAGCCAGTACCAGCACAACTTCCATCTACATGGGAGCCGGTAGGGATGCCTTTTAGAAGGTGCATCCCCCAGAGTTCTCAGGTAGTTCGTACATCGTAGTCGTCAACTAATGGAAAAAGGATATTTAGAGGCATCTGCGCATGTATGAGTGCACTGATGTGCATAGGCAACTATTGGCTTCCTTCAAGCTGGTGTGGGCCGCTTTATAGTGGTGGGAGTCCATCACCACCTTAGAGGAGAGGGACAACATCACGATTCAGTCATTTTGGGCGCGGTTTGATCGCAAGTACTTCCCATCCACTGTGTAGACTGATATGAGGCGAAAGTTACTGAATTTGAAGCAGGAGAGTATGACTGTTGCTGAGTACGAGGAGGAGTTCACTAGACTTCTCACTATAGTGCCAGATGAGGCACCCACTGAGGAGAAGAAGATACTTTTATTGAGGCACCCACTGTAGATGAGGCACCCACTATAGATGGATTAGCCTGGAGGATCTGTCAGCACCTTATCGGTAATCTATCATTGAGTACCTACACTGATGTACTCAACATTTCTTTGTTACACTTTCAAGACCACCGCTTCTATCTATAGGAGAGCAACTGAGCAGGGGAGTCCATCTAGTAGGGCAGGACAGGGGGCAGTAGTACTGGTTGGGCACCATCAGCCCAGGGGCAGACCCGTCATAGTGAGCAAAGTTCCCATCAGGGGGACCCTGCCAAGCGATTTCGATCAAGTGACTCCAGACAGGGATTTGAGGGATTTAGGTAGGGCCAGCAGGGCGAGTCTAATCAGCATGGCCAACAGGGCCAACACCCGTAACAGTAGGGACAACAGCAGGTCCATCAGGGTCAACAGTGTTTCCAATAGGCTAGTGGAGGGGTGGTAACGACCAACAGGGTCGTGGCTAATAGGGGCAGAGGGGAGGTAACTTCAGGGGAAGATATTTTGGATGTGGAAAGAATGTCCATAGGCGCCTGGATTTCCTAGAGGGAGATAGGTCCCCATAGCAGCAGGGTGCCCATAATGAGCCGTAGAGGCCACTCTTTTCAGCATCCCTCCTAGCACCAGCTCAGGTGCCAGCCTTACCAGCCATCCCAGCAGCTCCAGTACAGCAGGAGTAATTAATGTACGGACGTGTCTATAACGTCCACCAGGCAACATCTCCTCAAGAACCACCCGCGATTGAGGGTATGTTTCCTATCCATGGCACTATGGGTCGGGTTTTATTTGATATTGGGGTGTCACATTATTTTATAGCTACTCATTTTGCACGGGCCTTAGGGTTATTAGACACGACAGAGAAAACTGTGACATGGGTAGACTCACCACTGGGGAATGGGTCTTTGATTTTCTTTATATGCCGAGGTGTAGGAGTAGAGATTGGTAGCTTGATTTTACCGGCAGACATGCTAGTCTTAGAGATGCATAAGCATGATGTTATTATTGGCATGGATTGGCTCACTGCGTACAGAGCCATGATAGATTGTTTCGATGGGAGTATTATCTTTGCCATTCTGGGGCATGAGATGTTTTTGATGGCAATGTCTCGCCTAGAGGGAGGATCTTCCACCCATTTGTATTATATAGAGGAGGATACCTCTAAGTAGATTGTGATTCCCTTAGATTCGATTCCAGTCGTTCATGAGTCTTCTGATGTATTTCAGGAGATACCAGTCTTACCCCCCCCCCCCCAGACGAGATATAGATTTCATCATAGACTTAATATCGGGTACTCGACCCATAGTGCGTGAACCATACCATATGGCTCCAACGGAAATGAGGGAGTTATGGGATCATAATAGAACATATGTTAGGCTAGGGATTTATTCATAGGATCACCTCACCTTGGGGTGCTCCAATGTTGTTTGTGAAAAAGAGAGATGGTTCACTAAGGTAATGCGTGGATTACCGGGAGCTGAACAAGGTCACGGTACGGAACAAATATTCGTTGCCTCGAATCGATGAACTATTCGACCAGCTGAAGGGAGCAACCTTCTTTTCGAAGATAGATTTGAGATAGGGATATCATCAACTACGTATTAGGAGCAGGATGTGTGGAAGACTACTTTCTTGACGAGATATGGGTCCTATGAGTTCAGAGTCATGCCGTTTGGGCTGACAAATGCTCCAGTCGTATTTATGGACTTGATGAACCGAGTGTTCTGAGAGTTCTTCGATCAGTTTTTCATCTTTTTCATAGATGACATCCTGATATATTCACACACTGAGGATGAGCACGCCGAGCACTTTAGGGAGGTTCTTCAAACTCTACGAGAGCATAAGTTGTATGCTAAGTATGACAAGTGCGAATTCTGGTTATGGGTGGTATAGTTTTTGTGGCATGTTGTGTCGGAATTGGGAATATCGGTTGACCTAAGCAAAGTATTGGTGGTGAAGGAGTGGGGACATCCCACGACACCGATGGAAGTGCATAGTTTCTTGGGGTTAGTCGGGTACTATAGGAGATTCATCTCAGGCTTTTCGAAGATAGAGGTTCCGTTAACGAATCTGACTCGCAATGGAATTTCGTATGTTTGGGATGATGCTTGTCAATTGGCTTTTGATGAGCTGAAAGATAAGTTGACTTTGGTGCCTGTTCTTGCTTTGCTCAAGCTGGGAGTAGAGTATCTAGTGTACACTGACGCCTCTTTACGGGGACTCGGGGGAGTACTTTAGTAGGAGGAGAAGGCTATAGCTTTTTCCTCTCGCAAGCTAAAGCCTCATAAAAGGAATTACCCCACCCACGACCTAGAGCTAGCAGCGGTCATTTTTGCATTGAGGATTTGGAGACATTACTTGTTGGGGGAGATGTTTTGCTTGTTCACAGACCACAAGTCACTGCAGTACTTGTTCACTCAGTGAGAGCTGAATATATGTCAACGCAGATGGTTAGAGTTTGTGAAAGACTACCAGGTCGAGATACAATACCATCTGGGAAAGGCTAACGTGGTTACTAATGCGTTAACACGTAGACCGATGGGCGATGTAGAGAATTCTTGGAAAGCGAAGTGGAAAGAGTTGGGTCACCAGGACGCGGTAGCCCGTTCCTTTGTATCTGTCACGATAGTCACACCAGAGATTGTTACGAGGGTGATACAGGTACAGTCAGTACATTCGTTTTGTCAGGAACAGATTGTAGGGCTTTTAACTGAGGGTGATGAGTCCTATTCAGTAAGTTCTGATGGAGGTTTGAGGTTTAATGGGAGATTGGTGGTCCCAGAAGGACAAGACTTACGTCATGCAGTGATGACACAGTCTCACGGGTCCAGATTTATGATACATCTCGGAGGAGATAAGATGTACCAAGATATGAGGCGACAGTACTCGTGGAGTGGGATGAAGAAGGACATTGCTGAGTTCGTGTCCAAGTGTTCTACTTGCCACATGGTAAAAGTAGACCACCAGAGACCGTCGGGGTTACTTCAGCCGTTGGAGATACCTACGTGGAAGTGGGAGAGTATTTCCATGGACTTCATTATTGGGCTACCTACATCACAGCGGGGTCACGACTCCATATGGGTTATAGTGGATCGGTTGACCAAGGTGGCTCATTTTCTGCCAATACGGATAGACTATACCATGAGCCAATATGCACAGTTATTAATTGTTGAGGTTGTTAGGCTATATGGGGTGCCCCTGGATATTGTGTCTGATAGAGACAAGATTTTTGTGCCGCGCTTCTGGGAGAGCTTTCAGGAGGCCATGGGTACAGAGTTGAGATTGAGTTGAGCTTATCACCCACAGACGGATGGACAAACAGAACCTACTAATCAGATGTTGGAGGATATGCCACGCATGTGTCTCCTATATTTTGGAGGAGGATGGGAGCCATATCTTCCACTGGTGGAGTTTTCTTATAATAACTCCTATCAGTTCACGGCCGACATGGCTCCATTTGAGGCATTGTATGGCAGGTCTTGTCGTTCTCCTTCTTATTGGCTAGAGGTGGGGGATAACAAATTGCTCGGACCTGAGGTGATTCAGGAAACTTCAGTTAGGATTGAGCTCACCAGGAGTCGGATTCGGGTAGCATAGGACAGACAGAAGAGCTACGCTGATGCGAAGCAGCTTTTTCGAGAGTTTAGCGTAGGCGACCATGTATTACTAAGTTTATCTCTTGTGAGAGGAGTAATGAGGTTTGGAAAGAAGAGGAAGTTGGTTCTGAGGTACGTGGGACCATTTCCCATTATCGAGAGGATTAGGCCGGTGGCATAAAGATTGGGTTTCAAGAGCGTTTGCACCGCATTCACGATGTGTTCCACATCTCATCGTTGAGATGATATCTTCGGGATGACGTGGCCCATACTCACATCGCGATAGAGGAGATTGATTTACAGCCCGACGGCTCTTACGAGGAGAAACCAGTGGCTATCCTAGACCATAGCAAGAGGAAATTTAAGTCGAAGGTAGTCCCACTTGTACGGGTCCAGTGGGAGCATCATAATGTGGAGGAATCCACTTGGGAGCGTGAGGCAGATATGCATGAAAAATATCCAGATTCATTTTTACCAGGTATGCCTTATTTTTCGAATTTCGGGACGAAATTCTGTTATTAGGGGGAAGTATGTAATACCCCGTATTTTTATGACTTTTATATTTGGGTATTTATTAAACTAAATTGAGATATTAATTTAATATTAATTCATAAATTATTTTAAATATTTACTATCATGATGAGAGTTAGTAATTATTGGGAATTTGTTGAATATTACTTAATGGGTAAAGTAATATGTCTAATAAACTTTATTAAAATTATCATGAGTGTATAATTTGATAATTGTGGAAATTAAATCGGGACGCGCCTGTGTCGTGCCGGGATTAAATTATTATTATTAAAAGTGAATAACTTATAAGTCGTCCGTATGGTCATTTCGAGTGCGCCAATGTATTTGGAAGGGTCGAGATAGTCAAAATAATGTACTCGGGAGCTTAGTTTGGATCTCGGGACATTTTTAATCCTAATTGGCATCCCAGGAGGGCATTATAGACATTTTGTATTTTTGGGAAATTTTACCCACGAATTTCCTAAGGATATATCAGCCTTAAGGAGTTGTCTTCTAGGTTTAACAAACACAAAATCAAACAACGACCATTAGAGAAGAAGTTGGAGAGCTTTCCAAGCAACTCAAGGCCAAAGACTCACCCGTTCGCACCGCCACCACCACCAAAATGTAGATCGCGTGACATGGAACGCAACCATATCTCTTTCGTCCGCAAATAAGAAACTCAAATTCCATGAAAGTATCTATCCTGCTTTAATTTAGTTAATGTTTCAATCATGTTAGTCTAGGGTTGTTTAGAACATGTTTCATGGAAGAAATTAATATTTGTGAGACTTAAAATCATATGTTGTAGAGGAAGTAGACATATTCTGGACATCTAAATGAAATGTAGAGGATAATCCACGAATTTGTATGGATTTAGAAGCAAGTAATCTAGAAAATAATTGGAAGAATGGAAATTAAAGGAAAAATTAGGGTTCTTGAAGTTTATGTCAATTTTACTCCATTAAATCGTTATACTTGATGAAATCGGACATATTTTAGGTAGAAAATCATGTAGTTAGGTATATAGTACTTGTAGTAATGTTATTTGGGAGCTTGGGGATTGTTAATGGAGATTTGGTTGAGGTTGGAGAGGTAAACCCTAACTGGACAATGGCAGGTTTCATCATAACTACTTGATTGATCGATCAAGAACATCGATCGATTGATGATCAATCGATCGATGATCGACCCCATTCCTCGATCGATCGATCCCTCTTGGAAAACTACATATTTTTCTTCTTTTTGTTTAATCCGGTCAAAATGCGTAGGAACCCTTAATTATTAATTTTAGATCATAATGGGATATAGAGAAGACCATTAGGGTCTAGTTGGACTCCGTTGAGTGAAAATTTAATGTAGTATGAAATTATGGGTTAATGGGGAGTTATTCACACATACGAAATCATGCGTACGTCTAATAAAAGATCAATACTCTTGAGTAAGTCAGGCTAGAAGATAAGTGAGAGTGCCTACTGAAATTATATATAGGGAGATAAAATACTTTGAGAGATGAGAAGTAACTATTGAGTAACTTATATATGAGAATAAAAGTGATGAGCCCTTTATGCGAGATAATAAAGTAAAATGTGTTAAGAATGGATAATTATAATTATGGGTCGTGGGCGCACCTAATTTAGAAATGTGAATATTTATATATATATATATATGATTGTGTGATTGTGAAAATATTATATATCTATGTAAAAATCATACTCGAGCTACTTGCTATCACAGGGGTTTTCACGGCGGGACAATCTTATCTCGATTGGGCCTGATTAGGGGATAACGACTTGTACCCTAGAAGATAGTATCCTTGATACAGGCTATTTGAGTGATAGTCAGATGGTCCTAAGAGACGTGAGGGTATGTGCTGACCTCTTAGTGACTTGTAACTACACTTCGCCTCCAATTGTATGTGTTTTGTGTTAATATAGTTCGAGAGTGATTCCGAACTAGTATTTCGCTTAGTACGAGTGATATGGGGACTTGATAGCAGAGTATGCCAGATTTTTTGTGGGGTACCAATAGTATATATATTATATGAGTGACCCATATATATATATATATATATATATATATATATATATATATATATATATACACTTAAGTATGGGAACTTTCTACTGTGCATAAAAGTCGTTAAGTAATGACATCACTGGGTTATTTTAAATAACATAAGATATAAGAGAGAGCTTAATTTTCAGAAATTAATTATCTTAGCCATAGTATTTATCGGAATGAAACTTGATGGGAAAGTTAAGTTGAAATAAACTTTTGAGATTAATAGTACGGTAGGTGTGCACACTAAATGAGAGCTGAGAATTTCTCAAGAGAGTGTCGCATACTAACATGGTTGTTTCATTAGCCGGTAAGAATTTTAAATACTTGCTAAACTATTTTTAAACTATTTTTAACTCGGGCTCTAAAACGTTTCTGGTTATTTCTTTTCTCTTGTATACAGAAGTATATATTACAGGTGCCCAGCCACAGGGACGTCATGCTTAGATTCCTTAGAACGGACGCGCTGCAGCTTATGTGGGAGTTGCAGGCCATTGCTTCAACGACCTCGTTATTGACTCTACTCTTATCATAGTTTTGATTTTGTAGGGCATGTGTACTCTGTTTCCCTATTCAGTTGGATTTGTGAGAGATTCATGTTCATTTACTTTCAGTATTCGATACTCTTTGGGATTTAATTCTTCTCAGTATGATTGCATTTATAGTTTTTAAACTTGCTATTGGATTATTTGAATGGTTAAACTCTTGTGTGTTAATTTCCATCCTCAATAATTTTTGGATTCTAAATCTGTTAAATATTAAATAGGTTTTCATAACTGGATTTTTATAAAATGGAAATAAGGTTTAAAATTGTTTTGACACTTAGTTTAATTATTTAGGGTGTTTAAATTGGAAATTTTATTTTGCGACATTGATGCTAAGAATGAACCAACCGTTCACCTTGATTTTAATTTAATAAAGGACTGATGACCCAATATTTAATTAGGCGGGGTGTCACACCCTACCTATTTGAAAATTAATGTAAGTAAAGTTTGGGGACCAAACTTTTTATAAGGAGGGTAGGATGTAATGACCCCACTTTTATATGTTCATATATAGTTTTAAATGTTGTATTATTTCATATATGATAGGAATAGTGTTAATTTATTGTTTTAGTCTAATACTCCCTTCATAAATCATGAAATCTCAAATTAGTTACAAACATAAAATTTTAAAGTTTGCGGTAGGAATGTTCATATTAGAGACTAGTTTTGACCATTATAATATAACAATTGACTTGAGGTAAAAACTAAAAAGTTGTAGATATATGAATTAGGTTTGTAACACAACGATGTGTTAAATGGAGGTCCGAGCAAGACGTTCTACTGAAACTACGAAATAAGGACAAATATGTCCATCCTTTTAGTGATATTTTATCTTATTACCACACATGTATAATATTTTCTTTGGTTGGAAGGGGAGTCTGGTTTGGAAAACTTAAACACTTTGAAATAACCTCCTTCTTCATCAAAATGAATTAAAACAAAGTCTTATGGCATACCTTAAGCTAAATGATAAGTTTTGGGGTAGAAAATATAAATTTATGAAACCTTAGGGACTTAATTTTAGATAAAGAAAGTTTCAGGGGATAAAATAAAAATATAAATGGACCATTTTGTAAATAAAATATTTTTAAGGACCTCTAAGAAATATTGAAAATATATGGTGTAAATTTACTAAAATACCTTTCATGTGTAAAATGACCCTTATACCCTTTATAACTTTACACCTCGTTCTTGACACCTCGTGCTATACTTTTGCCACCATACCTTACACATGTCATCCATATAAATAAGGATAAAACACATGTCATTGAGTTAAATAAGGCTAAAACATGTATCGGCGTCAGGTGAAATAAAGACTGCAAGATTGCCTCGTTACACGACATGTCAACGCTGACTCACCAAAATGGAAGCTTAGTCACCTAAACATGTGTCAACACCCAAATAACTTTGGGAAACTATAAATAAGGCCTTAGGATTAGTTATTACTCAAAATTCATTCCAAAGATCAGAGAGAAATAGTGAGATAAAATACGGTAAATTGTAAGAAGAAGTTTCATCTTAAGAATTAACGAGTGACCCAAGACTCAGCATCTGTGACTTCGGACTTCTATTCTAAGTGAGTACTCTGTGACATTCCTTGCGTATTTTAATTATATGATATTATAAAAACTATATATATTTTGTTAAACTTCTTTTATTCTCAAAATACATCTGGTACCAATGGTTCTGTCATTTGTTATATGTTTATATCTCTTGATATAAACATCTGATTTTGAATTCTGAAATTATTAATTCGGCCTATGGAACCTCTCTTAATATGTTGGCCTTGCTTACCGGGTGGAAATATTTGGGTGGTACCTTCCCAGCTGGTTTATCGCTGGTGTTCCCTAAACGAGGAGTTGTTCCAGAGATAATGATTTTCTGTCTGTGTTGTTACTGGGTGAAAACATTTGGTAACACTATCTGTTTATCTGGGTATTAGAGCGTACATGGGCATCAAAATAAAATTGAATAATTGACATATTGCTCAAATCATTTTATCTATTCTATTCTGAACTGATTATTCCGAATATATACTGCCAGTTTACTTTATATATTTTACTGGAAATTCCTATCCATATATGTATGTGCCTTATGTTGGAAATTGAATAGGTATCAATTTTCTGAAAACCCCTAGAATGTCTGGAGATTGAACCTCACTCGGCTTTTAGCTGATGTTATATAACTAACCATTTTTCAGGAAATCGGTAGGCTTGGGGGGAACAAAAAAGGACTATATGAAAGATTCATCCTTTAGATATATTTTAGTTATTTTAAGTAAAAAGTTTGTTATATCATATAGAGCATGTTTGGATCTCTTGTAATAAGTTTTAAATTTCGTTTTAAGTTGTAACTCGTGGTGACTTGTAATATAAATGAAGTTTCCCTTTAGAAAGCTCTGATGACGTAATTATTTTAATTTCAGTATTTTACGATTCATAACCATGTAATTGTATTTCCGTTGCATTTGATTAAGGAAACAGTTTAAGTCAGCATATTTGTTGCCTTGGTGGCATGTCAAGACACTAGTTCCACACTACTATTTTAGGACGGGTTCGTGACAGAGATAATATATATATATATATATATATATATATATATATATATATATATATATATATATATATATATATATATATATGATATGTTTATAAATATATCTGTGTGTGATTGATATATTTATGTGAAGCATACCCCTCTAGTGCTATCATGGGAAGATGCGCGATGTGGGGAAGGCCCCTGACTTGAGGAGCAGGGAGCGTATAGTCCCCAGGTTATAGCGTCCGTTTTATATTGTGTGATTTTTATCAGGGGTGAGACGTGGTGGGTATGTCTCGTTCTTGTTTTCGATGAGGAACTATGACTGTTTCCCATACATTGTGATTTGGTTTTTACCAAGTCGGTGTGAGAGTCCGACCGCTGGTACCCATGATGGTGTGTGAGTAATTTCCTAGAAGATGATAGCATCGAGAGACTGCATCCATTGAGTTATAGCACTGAGGGATTGTTATTATACTTATATAGTGTGTGATATATAAGTATGGATATACTTGATGTGTATATATATATATATATATATATATATATATATATATATATATATATATATATATATATATATATATATATATATATATATATATATGAGATGTGAAACATATATATACGGACATACTAAATAATGAAATGTGAGATAAATTCTGGATCTTCCGGGAGTATAAAATCCGAAATAAAATAGGTGATATATGTATATAAAGATGAGAATATTATATACGAGGTTAATAACACTAAAATGTGAATAGTATAAATAACTAGTGAAAGTTATTCATAATGTAAGGAAGAATCATAAGTGAGAGATTATAATGTATAAGATCGGGCGATAGCTTAGAATATTTTATATTACGCAGGGTACGTGTTAGCGTATGGTGACTTGGGAGTTATGCGAGGTGCTAGTTAGGCTAGGTAGCTAACTAAGATGTTTTAAAATACATGTGTTAGGTGTGCACTGTTAAATGAGAGGTGAGGGGTATCTCACGTGAGTGCGACATCAGTTCAAATATGGAAAGTATCATATTTGAAATATTAAAGTATGTTAAGCACTTGCTAAAATATTTTTCAAAACCCGGGCTCTGACTTGTATCTATTTTTCTTTTTCTTCTCCTTTGTATAATTCTTAGGTGTACAGACACCGAGACGCCTGGATGATTATTCTTTCGGGTCAGACATTGCTGCCGCAGCTGTGGATGTTGTCAGGAAATTATTTAGACGTTTCTATCCTTGTGATCTAGATAAGAGGTATTGTTGTAATATTCAGGCATATTGCCCAACTGTTGTCTTTTATTTCATTTGCGGCATTTTTATTTTACGCCTATTGAATATGATTGTATATATGTTTTACCGAGCGTTATCGGCTATTATTTATTTATTCACTTCAGTTGTTTATATTTTTGTATGGTTGGTTTTACTCGTGTGTTTTAGTTAAAAATATTAGAATGTTTAAAAATTGATGCTAGGCCTAATTGGTTATTAGTAATTAAATGGTTTTCGATAGTGATGCTGAGAATGAAACCATTTGAGATTCCTATTTAATTTGATATAGGACTGATCACCCGGTATTTTATTAGGCGAGGTGTCACAGGTGGTATTAGAGCATCATGTTCTAGTGTCCTTAGGAATCTGTGCGGACATGCTACGTTTTCAGCGTTGCCTTCTATTAGATATAGAGCCCTATGGTTAGGATTTGATTCCTATGGTGAGATTTCGTTATCATGTTATTGTGTAGTTATAATGAATCTTTTATGCGTTCAGGTGTGTTTCGTTTTGCCGAACAACGAATGACGACCAGTGAGGGCCATTAGGGAGGCAGCAGGAAGTAGGGCTCAGTTGGAGTTGTAGAATATTTTGGGAACATTGACCATAGATGAGGTCACCCCTATTGTTGCTCGAGAAGATAGGGCTCTAAGGACTGCTAAGGTGCAATATATATTTCAAGTACCGTTATAGGAGAAAGTGTTGTCGAATTTGTTTCACCTAGTGCGGTTAGAATAGAAGGGAATTAGTGGGGTCTTTTAATAGGACCACCTATTGTAATGTTATTATATGCGGAGACTGTGTTAGCCAATGGAGGTAAGATACCCATACGCTTTGGTATATAGCAGGGATTAGTATACCCGAAAGTGAAATATTATGCCAGTGGAAGGATCTTAGGTACGATTTGAACACAAATTCCTTCATCTTTTTGTTCAAAAAGAGTTGTGGATGAAATTCTTAACTTATCATAGGAGGACTAGACAGAGGACTTTTCTAGAGAACTTTGTACCCGAAGAGGTAGGTACAGTGGAGAAAGGAGTCCTTAAGTGGGTGATGGACTCACGAAATAGTTGCCAACACTTAAGGGAAATTTTACTAGGATAATTGAACCAGATGTTGACAATGTCATGTTTTTGTCAGTGAGAATATGAATGCTTCTTTATGAAGGGAGCTAAAAGTGTTGAAGGATTTAGTCGGGATTGGTAAGGCCAGTAATGTATTCATTAGGGCCAACGGAGCTAAGGGAACAGTGAGGGTAGCCGTTAGGGTTGAGGCTACCATATTCCGAGAGAGGGACAATCCTAATATGGCCAGCGTCGTCGAAGATAAGTGGATTATGTGAAGAGATATTCTTATGTGCAGATTAGGACCACATACATTATTTTTTCCCGAAGCGAGTAAATGGACAAAAGTATGGTGCCTAGCTGGAGCAATAATTAAGATAGTTTTTAGTGCAGTTCGGACGAGCATATCATGTTCGACAACTATTGGAGCAGTCAGTGCAATTTGGCAAGGTCAAAATATGATTTTTATCCTCGGGTAAATGAGGTATGCCTTGGGTGACACGAGCGAGTCACGATATTTTGATTTTCCCTACGAGTTTAGTGGCTATATCGATAACATTATTATGTGTATGTATTTCTTGTTGTTTTGAGAGTGTGGACAGTGAGAGTATATTATTATTGAGATTACTCATGTTAGTGATATGTTATACGAGAATGATGTTATCCTAGATATGATTTATATTGATTTAGACACTTTATTAAACTTAGGTCCTGGATCGATAGATCTCAATAATCGACAGATCTGCATATTAGTGTATCGGGAGGGTTCCGTATTTGGATTTAGCTTTGCGAGACCTCCCATGCACGAAAGCATCAAATGTTAGGAGCTGGGAGATGTTACACCCTAGGAAATTTTGGATTTTTGTTCTTAGTATAATTAAATGGATAAAATTATTGGGACTCGGTGTATCCCTTTGATGAGATGGGCCTATATATATATATATATATATATATATATATATATTTGTGTGTGTGTGTTTATGTGTTTATACATTATGATATATTGTGTAGCAGACTTCTGTGTATATGTTGTCTGATTATATTTGATCCCGGTGAATAGCGATATGTTTACTGATGTGATTTAGGGTATGTTGGCTTTTATCGAGCAGAGAAACATAGCTCGTGATTTATTGACGCTAAGAAACTAGTGATAGTGAGAGCGTCGTGATATACGTGGTCTTGTGTAACATATAGTGGACGAGTATACTATTATGTCAAGAGATAGGAGTTTGAGGGTACGTGTTATGGACAGAGGGGGGCCTAAATGATTTCGATATTCCGACAATGCTAGGTAGTAGTGTATCGGGGGGGTTCTTGTTTGGATTTCGCTTTGCGAGACGTCCCACGCATGAAACTTAGCGCATGTTTGGAAGTGGGGAGATGTTTGGTCTTATTCCACGAGTTTGATACCTCGATTATTATATGAGTATCTAGTTATAACTGTGAGTCAAAAGTTATATTACAATATAAGGCCAGTGGAGCCGGTTGTGCCATTAGAGAGCACTGGTATTGTTTTCTTCTTTTCACCCAAGTTGAAGGGTGGAATGATGTTAATGAGAATTAAAGTTTTGAACTATGGGTTGATTGAAAATACCCAAGTATGATAGCCACACTGCGAATGCTAGGGCAACATCATTCTATGTATTACGTGTGAAACGTATGTGATGTTTACATTAATATGCGTGGATTAATGGGTGTATGGGCACCTTGGTTAGATGAATTGAATCGTCCGAGAGAAGAGGACGTAGGAATAGATGTGTGGAATATATGCCTATGGGGCAGTTATAACAAAGATAGAATGGTATGATGGATCGAATATCATGTGAAAATGATGATAATCCAAGTATATGTGTGCAAGGAGAACTATCACACTCGAGATGGGTTGAATGACTGGGGAAAGACATGTAAAGGATACCTCTTGATAAGAGAAGACCCAAATATTTTGGGAAAGTTGAGAGCGAAGTCTTACTTAGTCAAATGCTATGGTTGGCTTGGGCATAAGCAGAATATTGATTACTACCACACGAAAAGCACCCAGAAAGTGCATAATTTTGGAGAAGATGCATGGATCATAGTTTTGGTATACCCCAGGAAAAGGGGAGTAAGATGTACCACGTAATGTGAAATATTAAGCACGTGGAATGGTGTTGAGTGAGACATAATGAAGTTATCTCTAGGTGCACCACTCGTAGATGTAAAAAGGTTGCTTTGAGTTGATCGATCGGAAGTTATTAATAAATTAGTGATTCCAGTGATGGGATGGATAGGCAGACTAATAGAGTTTATGGTTGGGAAATAATGGAGTGAACCACAAACTGTTTTGTGCGGGTTATGAACCTCGAAAGAGTTAATTTTCCACAAATAGAAGTTTTAAGGATTTACATGAGTGGTAAGGTGTTATCGTGGTTTCTCTCATGAGGGGAGTTTTATTCTTTGGTAAATAAGGGAATCAGGCAGTTAGTGATGTGCGGCCTTCCATCAATATTGAGATGATTGAGGCAGTTATGTGTAGGCTCATTTTATTGGGATATTATTAGTAGAATCACAATGTGTTTGTGTACTGTTATCAAGGTGAGACCTTGTGAACGACGGAGCATATCGGTATGAAATTATTTGAACAAACTTATCATTAAGGTGGGGCTATTGTGATTAGGCCTTTAGATAGGTGGGTACCACCATCGGGTGTATAGTGGAGGCACTGAAATATTTTCATGAATTAATTTTTGGTATTAGAGGATGTCATGTGGTTAAGGATCCAAAATATTTGGTACTAGGCATATCCAAATTTTGGGGACAAAATTCCTTTGTAAGGGGAGAAGTATGTAACACCCCATACTTTTATGGGTATTTAAATTACATGAATGCTTGTAATTTAATAATTTGAGAAATAAAATGATAGGATTAAATATTAATTGAAAAGAATCAAATTAATATTTATATGTACTATATTTACTTATGGGATAAGTAAATGAGGTTCTGTTATTTTATATCACGTCGTATGTGAGAAAAAAAGTGACGAGTGATAGTATCTTATTCGAGATGTGCGTGTGAGTTGTGTTGAGAATGTTTTTTTGATAAGTTACGCGAATGGCGATTTTGAGTGCAGGGTTGATCCGGAATGGGTCGAAATAGTAAAAATTAAGTATCCGAGGATAGTGTTTGGGTTTCGAGAGCTTTTTAGACTAGTCAAGACTAACAATTGGGTACAAGAGTCATTTTACACTTAGGCTAACTCCCAATTTCGGGATTTAATACATGAGGAGAAGACATAACCCCCAATTCTCTAACCTACGAGAGAGAAAGAGAAGAGGGAAAGAAGAGAAGAAAGAGAAGAGGGAAATGGAGGAAGAAATCAAGAAGGAATTTTTGATTTCATTCAACAAATAAAGAGGAAGATCAAATCATCTACAATTTTAGGTAAGTGTTTATCTAGCTTTGATATTATATGTATGTCTTAATTCATATTATAATTGGTGAAAACCATGAATTCTTGGGTTGGGGATTCATGTGAGAAAATGGGTTTTTGGTGAAATGATTTCATAGAAATTGGATGTGATATTTATACCTTATGCAATCTCAAATTTAACCTCGTATGATGTATAGAATCTTGATAAAGAAATATAAGATTCATTCATAGAAAATATGTGAGCTTGAATGGTTCTTGTGAGGATTAAAGAAACCTTGAAATTGAATTATGAAAAATTAATGAATCTGCCAGAAATTTTGGCGTCACTTCAAACATAAGCCATTTTCTGTGTACTTTGAATTAGATGATGAACCATGGATGAAAAGAAAGGCATGGAAATTAACGTTTGAATGAGGCCAATTGGACTTCTGTCGAGTGAGCTATAGCTGTTTTAGTGCAAGGTATTTAATCTTCCAGAATAGCTGAGTTACACAAATTTTAGAGTCAATTCAAATACATGCCATGTTCTGTGTACTTTGAATTAGATGATGGAATATAGATGAAATTAAAGGTATGTATCTTATCTTTCTAATGAGCTTTGAATGAAGTCAATTAGACTTCTTTCGAGTGAGTTATAGTTGTTGTAGTGCAAGGTATTTAATCTTCCAGAATAGCTGAGTTACGCAAATTTTGGAGTCAATTAAAATGCATGCCATTTTCAATGTACTTTGAATTAGATGATCAGATATAGATGAAAAGAAAGGTATGGATATTAGCGTTCTAATGAGCTTTGAATATAGTCAATTGAACTTCTGTAGAGTGAGTTATAACTGTTTTAGTGCAAGTAATT
Organism: Sambucus nigra; assembly: GCA_949130495.1. Classification (NCBI taxonomy): domain Eukaryota; kingdom Viridiplantae; phylum Streptophyta; class Magnoliopsida; order Dipsacales; family Adoxaceae; genus Sambucus; species Sambucus nigra. The sequence continues at coordinate 233,845,064 of OX422209.1, forward strand.
TAATCTTTTAGAAATTAAAGTTGTGAGACTTTGTGATTTTGAAGAGTCTAATGGGATAAAGACCCTTGGGATTCGAATGGGAATTTTGAATGGAATTGGGATACATGCTAGTGGTGATAAGCTTAATATTCTGAATTTGAAAGAAATTTTATATTCAGATTATAAGTAAGTGAATACTTATGGAATTGGAATAAGCAAGTGAATACTTATGGAATTAAATCGAATGTTTATATTCGGAAAATATAGGCTAATGTTACGAGAGATACGCATGATTAGATGGATTGTATTGTGTGTGTGTGTGTGTGTGTGTGTGTGTGTGTGTGTGTGTGTGTGTGTGTGTATATAGAAAGAGAGAGAGAGAATATATATGATATGTTTATAAATATATCTATGTGTGATTGATATATTTATGTGAAGCATACCCCTCTAGTGCTATCATGGGAAGTTGCGCGACGTGAATGAGGCCCCTGGCTTGAGGAACAAGAAGCGTATAGTCCCCAGGTCATAGCGTCCATTTTATATTGTGTGATTTTTATCAGGGGTGAGACGTGGTGGGTATGTTTCATTCTCATTGCCGATGAGGAACTATGACTGCTTTCCATACGTTGTGATTTAGTTCTTACCAAGTCGGTGTGGGAGTCCGATCGCTGGTACCCAGGATGGTGTATGATTAATTTCCTCGAAGATGATAGCATTGAGAGACTGCATCCATTGAGTTATAGCTTTAAGGGAGGGTTATTATACTTATATAATGTGTGATATATAAGTATGAATATACTTAATGTGTGTGTGTATATATATATATATATATATATTTATTTAAATGAGATGTGAAACATATATATATGAACATAATAAAGAATGGAATGTGAAATAAATTCTGGATCTTTTGGGAGTATAAAATTCGGAATAAAATAGGTGTATATGTATATAAAGATGAGAATATTATATACGAGGTTAATAACACTAAAACCAGAATAGTGTAAATAACTAGTGAAAGTTATTCATAATGTAAGGATGAATCTTAAGTGAGAGATTGTAATGTATAAGCTCGGGCGATAGCTTAGAATATTTTATATTATGAAGTGTACGTGTTAGCGTATGGTGACTTCGGAGTTATGTGAGGTTCTAGTTAGGCTAGGTAGCTAGCTAAGGTGTTTTAAAATACATGCGTTAGGTGTGCACTGTTAAATGAGAGGTGAGGGGTATCTCATGTGAGTGAGACATCAGTTTAAATATGGAGAGTATCATATTTTAAATATTAAAGTATGTTAAGCACTTGTTAAAATATTTTTCAAAACCCGGGCTCTGACCTGTATCTATTTTTCTTTGTCTTCTCCTTTGTATACTTTTTAGGTGTACAGACATAGGGATGTCTGGATGATTATTCTTTCGAGCCAGACATTGATGTCATAGCTGTGGATGTTGGTCGAAAATTATTTAGACGTTTCTAGTGATCTAGATAAGAGGTACTGATGTAATATTCGCGCATATTGCCCAACTGTTGTCTTTTATTTCATTTGCGGCATTTTTCTTTTACGCCTATTCGATATGGTTGTATATATGTTTTACCGAGAGTTATCAGTTATTATTTATTTTTTCACTTCAGTTGTTGATATCTTTGTATGGTTGGTTTTACTCGTGTGAATTAGTTAAAAAGATTAGAATGTTTAAAATTTGATGCCCGACCTAATTGGTTATTAGTAATTAAATGGTTTTCGACAATGATGCTGAGAATGAAACCATTTGAGATTACTGTTTAATTTGATATAGGACTGATCACTCGGTATTTTATTAGGCGGGGTGTCACAACTTTATGATCCGCCTACATCCTTTCAATCATCTCATAATGACCAACATTATTTTCTACAACTCTATCCAAGAGTCAGTGGAGATGGATGTAAAATTCTTTTACTTGATCAAACACATCTAGCCGAGAAACCCTGATGAATCTTCCTCAAACAAGGAACATAGCTAGCCTCAAAGTGATTTTGCATCGCCTAAGTAGGTTGGATTCAGTAGAGTCTTTTTACATCAAACTGAAAAATTACAAGTGTATGAGTTTTTGTGGAAAATCTAGGGAAATAAGTAATACAAAAAAAGAACAAACTAGTCAGAAATAGAAGGCATTCAAAAGCATCAAGATTTAAGAAGAAAAATTATTGTTTAACTAATTAATCAATGAAGTACAAGGGCGGATACATCATCAAGAAAGAAAAGACAAAAAATAAACTTGTTAATAAGAAGCTAGACCTTTTTCATGTCCTGAACCTGGTCTTGGCTGGAAGAAGGTTGGTTAGCACTAGCATTTGTTACCATTGAAGACTAAATGGGAATTATAGAAGATTATACAGACCCCTCCTCGTCATCAAACTCCTCGTCCAGGTCAGGAGGAGTATCAGGATCATGCCTTTAGAAAAGCTCGAAGTTTTCCTCTGTGTCAACCATCTTCAAAGCTTCTGACCAGCCTTCCTTGAAGGAAATCTTCTTGGAATATTCAACCTGGGTGGAAGCAGTAAAGAGAGCTCTCTCTCCCAACCCTTATCAAAATAATATTTTCCATTAGCTTTCAAGGAAATGACTTCAGAAGTCAAAGCATCCACTTTGTCTTCAGCAAGTTGGGCTCGAGTAATGTATTCTATAAGTTTGTTTTTAGCAGTCTTGGCTCTGCCTTCCCCCTCATCCAATTTTTTCTTGACATCCTAGGCTTCATCCTCAACAACCTTTATTTTGTCTTCAGTTGTAGTGGCCCTATGATTGGCCTTTCTTAGTTCCTCTTCTTTATTTCCAAAGCTTGACAAGAAAGAGTCAGAGACTATTTTACGCCCTCAAAATCCTCCTCCACCTCTCTAGGAGAGGACCTTAGTTGCTCGTCCTTCTCCATCATTTGGTTGAAGTCAACCAAAAACTGTAAGAAAAATAAAATATCAGATGTAAAAAAAGTCATCAACATTAAGGAAAAGTAGAAAATGAGATACTTATCAATGCCAAGTTATGGAAAGCCCTTTTAGTTAGCCTGGACCTGGGCATGGGGGCTGATGAAGCCCGATCAGGAGGAGGGGTTCCAAACTTGATCAAACCCTTGGCTAGCCCAGGGTTAATTGCAACAAAAGTTGACCTAATTTTAAGGTCATTATAGATTTTTTTCACCAATCCTTATTGGTCGGTCAAGGTTTCCTTGTAGCCAACGCTTGATAACAGACCTTTTTCAGTCTCTTGAGTCAAGACTCAGTAGTTTAAGTCTCTTTAACACCAAAAATGTCTCTCATCACTGGCCTGGGATTTCTTCTCAACTGGCTTCTTGTTAGTATCAGCATTCTTCTTAGGGGTAGGAGATAATGGCCCACCCTGTAAATTGGTTATCTTCCTTTTAGTCATGTCTACTGGAGGAGCGAGTGGGATCTCAAAAATGTCAAAAGATTCAAATGATGAAGAAGTTTCTCCCAACTAAGCACCAGAAGATTCAGTAGCTGAAGAGGTATGTACATGATTCCCTCTTAAGTTGATAGCAACTTTCGGCAGCACAAGTGTTGGTCGAGCAACAAAAGAAGTGATGGAGCTCTTGTATTCCAACAGCAAGGAAGTACCTCAGGGATGTTCCTTTCCAACCCTCTGATTCAATCACCATAGAAACTTAAGCTCCTCAATATTACTTTCCCCTTATTTGGGGCACCTCTTCTTACTTTCCTCTGCATAAAAAAGGAACAACAAAGTTAGTCGGCCAAATACAAAAACACATAACAAAAGAAAGAGAAAGTAAAATAATTTCAACCTATGCTACGCCATGTGTGAGGACATATGGGCCCAGTCCCTGTGGAAGAGGAACATGTTTCCAGTTCTTAACAACCACACTATAATCCTTATTGGAATCTAGTAAATTCACTACTAAACCCTTATTTTCTTGCCTAGTCATCAAATAATAAGTATTCTCTCCAACCATACCCCATTCATAGAAAAACATCAAATCTTGGATCCTAATATGGGTCCTGTAAATATCATTTAACATATGGACACCATTTATAACCCTCCAAGTGTTGGGTGACACTCTAGCTTGGCCACACCAAAGCATTGAAAAAATTGAAGAAAAAAAGGGTTTGGTGGAAAGTTAATGTCACACTCAGTTATGAATAACGTGGGGATCCAGTGACCCTCAGAAAGAGAATACACAACTATGGGACCCTAGGCTATATCTAAATCTACCCAAGAAGGAATTTTCTTTTTCTCTCTAATGTAATCTAATGAAACCTCGTCTACAATGTGAACTATGATGGGAAAAGAGAAAAAGTTGATAAAACAAATAAAGAAGGAAAAAAGGCTTATAGGGGATCTAAGGTGACTGCAAGAACTGAAGAAAACTATTGGTAGCAAATGATCATACAAGGAAAGCTTGAAGATGAAGAAAAACTCTTAAGCACAGAAGGTTTGAAATGAAAAGAAATGAGGGAAAATTGTACCTATTAATAGGTTTTCTCAATAAATGGGATTGAAATGATGAACTGAATGAACTGTTGAACTAGCATCAGTTGCACGCCTCCCGAAGCATGAAAAGACTATTATATCCTTTGGCAGTTAAAAAAAGGATGAGTTATTTACAAAAATACCATTATCAAATAGTTCCAGTGAAATTTTTTACAAGTATGGGAAGTCACATTGATCAGCTTCAAAGACACTTAGTCGACTGGAAGGCCGACCAGCTCCAGAGGGCTAGCCATCAGGAAGACCAAAATTTACTCGGATTGGATGCCAACCAGCAATGAATTCCAAGAGCTTTATTGATTATATACTGATGTAAATGCCTATTAATATAAACGCATTCCATCTACGATGCTACACCACTATAAATAAGAAATACTCCATCAGCTAGAAGTACAACTCAAATCACTCATATGCACACCATACTGAGTTATTGTAAACCCTAGTAAACAAAACCAATAGTGGACATAACCTATTTGATATCTAAACCACTTAAAAAATCTCTTCTCTTGTGTTTGTGATTTGATTAACTCACTATATTTTTATCTGTGATTATAAATATGGAAAAAGTCAATTTTTAGACATCAACAGTATCAAAGGATGATGCTGGCCATTTTTCATGATTTCTATCACGATATTTTGGACTTATAAGTGGATGATTTGGTTATCAATTCAAAGATGGAGGAGTCCCATCTGGAAGAGTTGAGGAAGGTTTTCAACAGATGTAGAATGTAGAAGCAAAGGATGAATCCACTATAATGCGCATTTTGGGTGACGAGTGGAATGTTTCTAAGCTTTATGGTAGATCTTCAAGGAGTGCAGATGGACCGAGACAAATCGAAAGCCATTTTGGAGATGCGTTGTCCAAAAACTGTGAAAGAGATCAAGAGCTTTCTTGGTAAAGTCTCCTACCTCAGGAGATTTGTACTATGGTTGGGCGAAATAAATCATATGTTGGTAAATCTATTGCATAAGGGCACAAAGTTCAAATGGGAGGAAACTCACCAAGAAGCTTTTTGTAGTCTCAAGAAACTACTCACTTCTCCACAAACCTTGATTCCTCCATGGATAGGAGTATCGTTACAGGTCTATCTCACCTCCACCACTAGGTCCATCGACGCCCTCTTAGCACAGTAGATTGATGGGAAATAAAGAACAATTTACTATCTGACCAAGATCATCCATGGCCCCAAAACAAGATACTCTAGTATTGAGAGGAATTGTTTGGCCTTAATGTTTGTCGCACAAAGACTTAGACATTACATTCTATATTTTATTATCCATATCATGACAAGATGTGATCCTGTTATATTTTTATTGGTGCGAACCATCTTGATTTGGATGGAAGCTAGGTGGTTCCTCATCCTCCCAGAGTATGACTAAAAGTGCGTGGTCCCTCGGCGATCAAGAGATAGGCATATACAGACCTATTGACATTCCATCAAGGGTACTAGAGCCACCCCGAGAAAGATTTCTAGAGGATGACCTTCATTCCAAATTTCTAAATGCCTACTTGGACGAATGAATAATGGAGTTTTATATTTCATTAGCATAACATAAAGGGGGTGGAAGAGTTAAGAAATTTGCCTATCTTTTAAGTTAGATTTATCTTGCTCCAATAATAAGCCAGAGTATTAAGCGTTGATGCAAGGGTTGCTGGAGCCTCTTCTAAAGGGCATTCATTCACTCTATATCAAGAGTAATTCAAATTTAGTGGTTAAGCAGGTGAATGGAGATTATGCTTTGAAGTACCTCAATTTGGTGCCTTACAGGATAATTATCCAAAAGCTGGTCACTCACTCCATCAAGTCAAAGTGAAGAGGCACTCTAGAATAATAAACAGGCATGATGATCCGTATGCCACCATTGCACAAAATATTGAAATGAGTACAGGTACGATAGTTGTGGTGATATAACGAATAATTTCTCACTCAATGATAAAATCGATCATGTCGATGGAATATAACTCAAATTAGAGCAGCGAGATCTGGAAGCAGCTGGAGTCTGGGGAAGAAAATATGGAGCTTAGGGAGCTGGCGCAATTTTTTGGAAGTCAAGGGAACGTGTGCTTTAGATATACTGGGGGATGGTTGTCATGATGTGTTGGCCAAGATTAGGCCTGTGTTTCGGCAGGATCGGATCCAAAAATGCCTTTTCGAAAAAAAATCGATTTTTTCAGAAATAAAATAATTATTCCTATTTCCGATTTTTTCGAAAAATAAAACAAATTTTGAGTTCAAAAAAATAGGAAAATTGGAAAAAATCGAAAATTCAAAAAATATATTGAAAATCTAAAAATTTTGGATATTCCAAAATTTCAAAAAAATATATGAGAATTTTTTACTACTCGAAATTCCCATTTTAAACAAATAAAGAAATTTTTTTTACCCAACATGTAAATACATGAGGATTTGACCCATTTTTTCATTTGCGTAGAAGTTAGGAGGATACTCTCCTTTTATAGATCACACTTTGGATCCCTCTCCCTCGCCCAACTGATGTGGGATACGAAAAACTTTGAATAAATTGGAAAAAAACTTGAAAATCGAAAAATAATTTTGAAAAAATCAAAAATAATTCGAAAACAAATATAAAAAAAATCGGATTGGCATAGTTTTGAAAAAATTCAAAAATTCAGAATTATTTTATATTTCTGATCCGATTTTTTAAAAAAATCGAAAATCAAAAATTGACAAACTAAACTTTCATTCCAAATTCGAAAAAAATTGGATCAAAAATAGGAAAAATCAAAAGTTTGGAATAAAAATACAGCCCTAGCCTAGATGAAGCAGAGCAAAAGTTAAAGAATAAGCACGATGATCATTAGGAGGGCACTAAGATCCCTTTGTACAAGAGGATCCAAAGAGAGGGGTACTATTGGCCAACGATGAAAGAAGATGTGACAACAGTACAACGAGAATACACCAAATGTCATCTCTTTTTCCAAGTATCTGAATATAACTTCGTGTAATCTCAAGCAAACCGGAGGCAACCTTACATTTACTTTAAAAAAGATGGAGTTATTCCTTCGAAGAAGATGGATGATATGGGGATTAGAAGGAGGTCCCCATGGTTCTATGTGCAAGAGGAGTTGCTCTATTGTGAAGGATAATTCAACAAGCCTTTGAGATATATCATAAGAGAGGATTCCTCATGGGGCTAGAGTGTTGGAATACAAATGGAGGCGTAACCCCTATTGTTATGACAATAAATCATTGAATAAGGTGTTATCAATAGTGACAAGATGAACACACAATATATATATATATATATATATATATATATATATATATATATATATATATATATATATATATATACACATATTATGTTAGTAGATTTTCTTTAGAAACAAAATATGTGTTTGAAACTTATATATACTATGAAACAAGATTCAGTTATGTTCTGTTCTGATTTATGTAGATACTTTTGTGATTTTGTAAAACTTATAATCTAAACTTTTTATACACAAATTGATTTTCTATTTTCACAAGGTTGAATCATCAAATCATAAAACAACACCCTTTTTATCTTTGTTTTCATATTTGATCTCCCAACCATCTATGTAAACCAAAAATTATCAAAACATGATTTCTTGTGTAAATCTTTGTTAGATACTTTGGTTTTGAGTGTGAAGTAGTGTGTGTACAGCTAAGTCTAATTTTTCTTGTTCTGGTCTGATTCAATAGTTGTGGGATTATTTAGTTCTAGCCTTGGTATACTGGGTGTATTAGTAGTAATGATTCGTTTGCACATTATAATATGTAATTTTTACCTGAACTGTTATTATAGTGCACTTGTGGTGTGCGTGGTCTTATAAATAAAAGACCCGATATTTTCCAATATGTTGGTTTCCACGGTCTCAAGCTATTGTGTTCAATCCCGTTATCCTCATCTCATTATGTTTATAAATTTCATTTAATAAACTCTGAACATCACACCAAACTGACCTGATTTTTCTATGTGGGTGTATATTCAACCACTGGAGTTTAAAGGAGGTTTATCAAAGAGTTAGAATAGAATTTTCTAATCTTAAAACTTTTGTACAATAAATTACTTTCAGATACATCACATATATTATCTAATATTGCTAGTTTTACTTATGTACTTTAGTACAATTGTGTCCGTTAATTCTCTTATTTTAGCTCAATTACTGTATAACGTTTATTTTCGTTATATATATGCTTTTCAAGTTTTATTTGACATTTTGTAGGTATTATAATGCTTATCGGTGATATTGGTAATTTTGGGCAAAGTTTTAACACATTACACAACTTTGGGGGAATTCTAGTCATTATAGTGTTCGAGCTTCATGCCCAAACTCTTCAAGGAAGTTGTAACTCTCTGAGTTAGATTCGTATAGCCACTAATCGTGCATCAATATGCTTCCTAACAATCAAGTTATGACCATTTTCCCGAGGAGAAATTTCTTAGTTTTAAGGCAAAAGCTTGGGCTTGAAATAGAGTGTCAATCGACTTATCAAAATTGATCGTAAGAGAGTAGCTACAGCGGAAATATTGCGACTTCTCAAATAAAAACCAATTTTAATTAATCCCAAATTTTAGTTAAACCCTAAGACATGCATCTAGATGATTTATCAAATAAAATATAGCATGCATGATAAAAACAAACAATTTCAGGAAAAATCCCCCAAAGGGGCAAAACCTTTTATTTTCATTATAATATTGTAACATACAATTTCGGATTACAATGAAAATACAGTGACTAAGAATTACCCTCAGGTATCGGATTCTGTAGTCGGCGGCTGGAAATATCCCTTTCCAGGAGGGCAGCAATGAATCCACACGCAGCGAACCCACATGAACCTCAGTCCAATCAACAAAGGAAGAACCGCGGCACTCCTCAATGACACGCAGCCATGAAACTTTGTAGAGACTCCCTCGGCAATGACACGCAGCCCTCGGTTGCAAAGATCTCTCCACAAAGGTTTGAACAAACACAAGGTTGTGTTCTTGGGTTACCAAAAAGATTCACAAAGGTTTGGCAATTATGTGAATCAAAACATGAGTCTTGGGACTCAAAAAATATGAAGACTAGAGTATTTTGGACTCTCAAAAACTTCTTCTAAAGTCTTGCAAAATAACTCCCCCGAAGTTGGTATTTATAGGAAAAAACATGAAGAGTCCCATGTTCTTAAAACTCTAAAATTCTATCCAGCGTACAAAAAAAACAGCATTCTTTAAGGAATTTTCTCTATCTTCAAAAGGTCATAACTCCTTCACCGTAGCTCGGATTGAGGTGCCGTTTTTTCCAGTATCTTCGTTGCGGAGAGTTCTTCAACTTTCCAGTTGACCAGACCTCCGAACTATGGATGTGAAATTACGAAAATGCCCTTGAATACTCCTATCGTGCCTTTTTTTCACTGTTTTGACTTCCCTTGCGTACCACTTGCATTAAGTCCCTAAAATCGTGGAACGTGAAGTCGTTGGGGAAGATGTGGGACACATTAATGGAGATGTTGAATGCTTGATTCCCGGAATTCGGATAGAGGCCGTCATGTGAGATCGTGAGGTGACGTGCCAAATGTAGTGGCGTACGACATACACAAATGTAACATGTTGGACATGAGAAAAATGTCCTTACAAATCTCCCCCTATGTCTATGCCGGTACATACATAAAAAATCCGAATTATCAAATATGAAATTGCCTATACAAATCTACCCTCCCATGAACCCAAAACTGGAAAAGGTACAAATGAATAGTCTTCATCGTTTGATCTTCAAATCTTCAGGAATCTCAACTCTTTTCTCATCAGGGTGTGCAATTCAGAGATCATCAATGTAGTACCTACACACATGAGATAAAGAGAAAAATACCAAGTGACGTATCGAGTTTGAAATGAGATAAACATAGATACCAATATATGATAAGCATAACTCAAATCTCAAAACTCCCCCAAAATTCAAACTCCCCCATAAAATGATAATTCTTTCTCCCCCTTTTTATGATGTCCCCAAATAGACAAATAAGAAGAATGAATCAAATAAGCAAAATCAGGGTGTCACGGTATACAAAAAAAATACAAACTATTTTTGATTTTTTCAAATTTTTCATACAAAGATAGGATACCAATATGAACAAATATGATACAAAAATCACACCATGGATTTAGACTCAAACAACCAAGTCATAGAAACAGAATGAATGGGTGTGAACACATTCGATAGGTAAATCAACTCAATCAATCATATCTGCACGATGCATATGTGTACCTCCTAACGAATGAGCATCAAAAGTATCCTTAGGTGAAAAAAAAATTGTTGAATTTAGATGACATCGTCTTATGCAAATCAACAAATCAAAGTCAAAGCGATTTCCACACCAATAACGTCCAAAACTATGTAGCGCATTTTCAAGCATTTCAAGGACGTGCAAACCCGTTTTAAATTCTCCAACCAAACTCCCTCATATATATATTCTTTTAGAGGTAATCTAAATTCTCAAACTTTGGAGAATTGGTGCAAAAACCTCAATGACCCATAATTGGCATGAATTTCTTTTTATTGCCTTTCAATTTTTTTTGGGCTCTTTTAACCTCTTTGGACCCCGGATAATAAAATTCCTCCATTTTTTAGGTCCTTTGGAACGGTGGCTTTTGCGCAAAGAAGAGATAATTACCTTTCGCAGCCCCTCCCCGTTCTTAAACAAAGCACACAATCTCACAAAACGGTTTTTATATGCACAATTTCCTTATAAAAATTATCGCGCTTGGTTTGTTTTAAAGATAGGATTGGAGTGAAAACACCCAACCAACATGTGATAAGACAAGCACAATAATCAAACAAATCCGTGCATGTGTGCAACAAAGGAAATATGAGTCAAACATGTAGGAAGTAACACTTAATTACATCTTAATGACTCCAAACATTATAAAGCACATGGATGAATTGACCTATTGTCTCAAAACACTATCAAATAGTCACATGAAAAATGGAATGATGTTGTGACTCGGTCATCCAAAGTGTTCATCCATAAACGGTGCAACAAAAAAAAATCTTTTTGTATTTTTCAAAATTTTTCAAAAAAATATATACAAAAAGTACATGTCACAACGCTAGCAAAAATATATCAAAAAGCATAACTAGCGTATGACAAACAAGCAAACACAATCATCTATATGATATGGCAAGAGAAGAATCATGTGCAAGAAAACGGGAATCAACTTGTCTAAAATCTAGTTCCTCCAAAAGTGATTTCCTAACCCAAATGGATGAAACACGTCGACATGGGGTTTTGGAAACCAACAAAATACTAGACTTCGAATTCCTAGGACCTCTTCCAAGATCAAAACAAAATCGCCTAAGGTGACCATTCCTACCACAATATGAGCATGTGTAAACGGGTGGGATGACACCGAAAGTGTGATCTTTTCTAGCGTCCTTGGAATTAGTTGACCCTCTAAAACAAATAATGGTTTGGGCTTTAGCATTAGAAGCATGAGAACACGATGAGCCATTACCATCACTATCAAACCTACTTGAGTCTGTCAAATCATTTTTTAACTTTAAAATTTTTGACTCAAGCAAAGAATTAGACTCTTCCAAATTAAGGGACGCCTTCTTCAAATTATCAATAAAACTTAACAGTTTATCACGCTCCCCCTCAATTAAAACAAACTTATTCCTAAGAGTCTTTTCGCGTGCCGTAAAATCATCGATTAATTTTTTATCCTCGACGGCACAAACGGGAACCCTAGAATTTTTTAAGTCCTCCAATTCCTTCTCTAAAACTAGGACTCTCTCATCACTCTTCTTTTTGGCAATTTTTAAAGAATCAAAATCAGTACACAAATTACCAAAGTGCTCACGACAAATATCTCTTTGAGTTTGAAACTCTTGCAAATATTCAATCTTACTTTTAAAGAGAGAATTTTCTTTTTTTCAAAACTTTAATTCTTTTGCAAAGTTTCAAATTCAAACTTTTTAATTTTTCAGCACGGTCGTGAAAATTTTCAAAAATAGGCTCCTCATTAAATGGGCGTTCCATTGAAAAATTGCGATTTTTCATAAAACTGTTTTTAAAAAAAATCAATATCACACAATTTTTGCGGAAAATAGGAATACACGATAAATTTGCGCAACCTGCTCTGATATTAATTTGACGATGTGAGAAGTCAAATTGTATCAGGAAAAAAAACTTTAAAAATCAAGATCACTCGATAATTTAGAGTAACCCGCTCTGATACCAATTTAAGAGAGTAGCTACAGCGGAAATATTGCGACTTCTCAAATAAAAACCAATTTTAATTAATCCCAAATTTTAGTTAAACCCTAAGACATGCATCTAGATGATTTATCAAATAAAATATAGCATGCATGATAAAAACAAACAATTTCAGGAAAAATCCCCCAAAGGGGCAAAACCTTTTATTTTCATTATAATATTGTAACATACAATTTCGGATTACAATGAAAATACAGTGACTAAGAATTACCCTCAGGTATCGGATTCTGTAGTCGGCGGCTGGAAATATCCCTTTCCAGGAGGGCAGCAATGAATCCACACGCAGCGAACCCACATGAACCTCAGTCCAATCAACAAAGGAAGAACCGCGGCACTCCTCAATGACACGCAGCCATGAAACTTTGTAGAGACTCCCTCAGCAATGACACACAGCCCTCGGTTGCAAAGATCTCTCCACAAAGGTTTGAACAAACACAAGGTTGTGTTCTTGGGTTACCAAAAAGATTCACAAAGGTTTGGCAATTGTGTGAATCAAAACATGAGGCTTGGGACTCAAAAAATATGAAGACTAGAGTATTTTGGACTCTCAAAAACGTCTTCTAAAGTCTTGCAAAACAATTCCCCCGAAGTTGGTATTTATAGGAAAACATATGAAGAGTCCCATGTTCTTAAAACTCTAAAATTCTATCCAGCGTACAAAAAAAACAGCATTCTTTAAGGAATTTTCTCTATCTTCAAAAGGTCATAACTCCTTCACCGTAGCTCGGATTGAGGTGCCATTTTTTCCAGTATCTTCGTTGCGGAGAGCTATTCAACTTTCCAGTTGACCAGACCTCCGAACTATGGATGTGAAATTACGAAAATGCCCTTGAATACTCCTATCGTGCCTTTTTTTCACTGTTTTGACTTTCCTTGCGTACCACTTGCATTAAGTCCCTAAAATCGTGGAACGTGAAGTCGTTGGGGCAGATGTGGGAAAAATTAATGGAGATGTTGAATGCTTGATTCCCGGAATTCGGATAGAGGCCGTCATGTGAGATCGTGAGGTGACGTGCCAAATGTAGTGGCGTACGACATACACAAATGTAACATGTTGGACATGAGAAAAATGTCCTTACAGATCGATCAATCAATGGTTCCATTTTTTTGTAAAAGGAAGGCAGTGGGAATTTTTCAGAGTCATTGATTGATCGATTGTTGGATTCCCATCCATCGATAGACACAAGAAGATTTTTTATAAGGTTTGCTTATAATTTTCTTTTCTCTTTTATTTTAATCTAACTTTATATATATATATATATATATATATATATATATATATATATATAAGTTGGATATTTCTTAGATATTCAAATTTTAGTGGATATTTTAATGTTTGGTTAGTGTTGAGAGCTCTTTCCTCCTTTCTTTCTCCTAGGCTTTGTTGCGTAAATATACTATTCATCTTCCTGCCCATTTATATAAGCTTCCATTATTGTTTTCAAGTTTTATTAATTAGTTATCTTTCATAATTTCTTGCTTTTCTACTTACTTGGTTTCAATACATGCTTTTCAATGCTTTCCAGCTAAATTAGTTTAGGTTGAGGTTGTTGGACCCACATGGTTTAAACTAGTTGCTTTGTTATGGTATGATGGGTTTGATATAGTTTTAATGGGTTAATTAGTCTTAGTATTAGGCCTAGGATATTTAACGGTGTATATCACTTATGTGATGTATTTATGACCTTTCATGAGTAATTCTGGAAATATTCACTAAGGTCCAACTCAAATTTATGCTTTTATGAGAATTTAGAAGGTGACAACTCTAGGTTTTATTAATTACCCAAATGTGATAAATTTTGTTAACGCTTTTTTCCCTTGAAATAGTTTATGCTATTTAGTACATGTGAGGTATACGATTCTTAATCTATAATTTTATTCATCTAGTTTCATTATTCGCTTAGTTAAATGATTTGTTCACTCATCACCTTTTACACTTTTATTTTAGAAGTAATAAATCAATACAATTCTAACTGAAATTGCCCATGGATTCGATCCCTACTTGCCACTACACTAAATGATTAGAGTTTCAAGTTTTTGTATTTATTTGTATAAGGTGTAAACACCCAATGACATATTTTACATACATAGAAGTTTACATTGGATATCACTCCACTTCTGGAGGGGATTGGGATATCAGGATTGGTATGAAGATATGAAGATATTAATAATGACAAATGACCTTTAATAGAGAAAATGAAAAACGAGAAGGGAAAGAAGACTTAGAGGTGAAGGAAAATGCTATGAGCTTTGGTGTCTTGAATAGTGAAGGCAGAGATAAAAAAATGGAGGTAGTAGAAGTCTTTTAAACTATTTGGTCAACTTCTAAGGAATTTATCACTTGACATAGATCCCTATATGGCTACTGATACACATGCTTCACCATTTGATCTCCTTAACATGCGTATTAGCATGTACTCTTAAAATGTAAGGTAAATTACAAGCATTCCCTCCTGACTTAACGGGCAGAACAAAATTGATCTTTACTTTAAAAAATTACAAACGTTGGTACCCTTAAACTTTTTCTTTAACTAGCAACCATACATCATAGCTGACTAGCATTGAACATCATGTTCGATCAACCCTCTTTACCCCTAAGAGGCTCTAAATATTTGGGGGCTATTGTGGAATATTTATCCAGATTGTCCAACCTATTCGGAATGATTAATATATGTCCGGTAGATCAGATAAATGATCACATCTTGGATATAAGAATAAAAGAATATAAGATCAGAAAGAATCTCAGGCTTGGATCTATTCGATCACAATGCAACTATCTCTACTAGTCCTAGAGTCATGCACTGTTCATTCTCTTTCGCTTCCTTATAAATGTAATCCTCATTCCTGGTAATGGGGGCATGTAATTCTTATCATTGTGAACTGATTAGTGAGAAGAAAGGAAAAAACTCTATGGATCCAGGCACATTATCGAATCATATATACATTGTGTTGTATAATTTTATGAACTTTATTTACTGTCTGGATCTATTTGTTTGGGATTGATCTCAATATAATTTTACCAATTATATGATCAATTTGTGGAATTTAACTTCTTTTATAGACTTTTCCTGTAGAAGTTTCCCTATTTCCTCTTCCACCACCCCTCCCATTTTAGGGGTTATTCACTGTGACTTCTGTGTATTCAATTGAAATGTCAAATCGACATGAAGTCGGTGTCACATTACTTAGGGGTTAATGCTAATAATATCATACAACTTCCAAGAAAAGACATCCTAATATGTTTTTAGAAAATAAAACATTTTTGCCTTTTTGTGAATGCTAATGGAGCTGCTAATCGAAAATTCTTTTTCGAATGATAGTTGTTAAATGTAACCTCTTTTAGTGGTTCCATAACTTTATTTGTGAGGGACACACTTGTGTCCTTTACCACTGGTCTCATGTACTATTTATAGGGGCAACTCCCTCCGTATTCTCCACATGCTCCTTATTTTCCTCTTATTTTGGTTTAATGGGCACGATAAAGCATCAAAACCTTGATTCCAACGTATCTCCATTATTCCTTGATCGATAATGTATTTAAGATTATAATAATAGGTGGATGGGACTAATCCATTGTGTGAAGCCGTCCTTGTCCCCAAATCACATTGTATGGAGGCTCAATATCGACTATTGGGAAATTGATAAAGTTCAAGATGATTTTAGTTCGCATGGTTAACATGATGTTTCCTGGTGGCATTGTTATTCTTCTTGCAAAGCCGACCAAAGGGATGGTCACTTCCTTCAAATCTTTCACTTTTAAGTTAATATAGTTGAATATCTCGAGGTACATCACTTTCGAAAAACTCATTTAGTCCACTAAAAGATTATCCACATCCGAGTTTGAAATGCGAAGTGTGATTACTAGTGCATCATGATGTAGGGTTTTGACTCTGACCAAGTCTTCCTTGGAGACAATGATACGTTTAATATAATCAATTTCTTCTGCTCAAAGGCATTTTCCAACAATAGGTTTAGTGGGGTGGATCTAGAATGTTTTAGCCAATGTACTGACTTTCTTTAGCTCCAATGTGAAGGCATTGACTTGGATTCGATTAGGTCTTAAGTCCCCATGAAAAATAATAGATTTGTGTATTATTTCTTCGTCGTCCAGGATATTATATATACTTTAATCTTTCTCAGCAAGACAATTTCCATTATTCTTCGTCAAGTAGTCATCCAGATGGCCAGCCCAGGCCAATTCATTTTTATGCAACTTGAGTGCCTTGTAATTCCATATTAAGTGCCCAGGCTCCTTGTTGTAAGAGCATCTCAGGGTCTTGTTTCTCTTCTATGGATCCCCCCTCATCTTCTTTGGTTCACTTGAAATATTTCATATCCTTAATCTTATCAGGATCTTGTAGATCGACTCTCTAAAAATAACGTTGATGGTACGATGAGCCTTTTCAGGGTTTGATTTTTCGGCTCCCTTGGATCCATCTTTATAACTTTTACCCTTTATTGTGGGGGGGGGGGGGGGGAGGGTGGGGGGGTCTCTCATTATCCCTAATTTTGATTGTATTAGGCCCACCATTATCCCATTGTGTGCCTATCTCATCTACCTTAGCATATTTCTTGATCCGAGACATCAAGCCATCAATAGAAGTAACTTTCTTCTTGGTGAGGGATTAGTGAAACATGTAGTTACTCGGTATGACGTTCTTAAATGAGGATACCTCTACCTATTCGAAGCAATCTTACACCACTATCCAGGATTCCCAATAATGTAGAGCATATTCACATAATGTTTCTTGGGGATTCTTCTTCATTATTAGGAACCATATTGGATGGATTATATTGGTGATTGACGAGAATGAAAGGGTGTCTCAGAAATGTGTACTCTCTAGGATCAAGTGCAAGCCTATCGCTCAAGTAATAAACCGATAAGTCGGGTATCGATCCTCAGGGAAAAAGAACAACGGAGTTGTGACGACGGAAAAAGATGGAGGAATCCTAACCTTGACTCTAAGAAGAAAAAAAAACAAATGATTTGGTTTTGGGAATGATTATAACTAAATGAAATTATGAAATTATGATAAGATGCAATTACACTAAACTACCTAAAATATGATTGAAAGATGATTTGAAACTTTTGACCTAAGTGATGAAAAAAATAGGACGGGAATACAATCCCCCACCCCTAGTGTATTGCAGTTATAATACTAATCGTAAATTTAACTGATTAATTTGACCCGGAATTTAGTACTCCCAAGCATTACGTATACGAGATTCAAGCCCGCGTCATACTTAATCTGAGGATGAGTAAATCGGTATCGCGATAATGACACTCAAATTGCATTCTAAATCATCACGGTTACCCAGAGGCAAACGAGATATAAAGACCTACAATTGTTATGTTCCTACGCAATACGGTCGTAATCAATCACTAAATTCAGAGGATTAATGTTATACACGTGCAATTAACACATCAGGCTGGGTTCATATATCCCGACCTTTAAAAACCTAGCCTAACATGCTGAAAGTAATGAAAATAGTGTTTAATGTGCAGGAATTCATGATTAATATAAAGAAAACTTGTGAATTGATGTAGAATAGAATTGAAAAGAGAGAATTACTCACTAATTTTTACCAAAGCAGTAACAACAGAAATGAATAAAACTGGTAATCAAATAAATTCTGAATAAAGCTTCAATCTTGGAATTAAAACCGGAAATTGTATCTAAACTAGGGTTTCTGGAAAAAAAGAGGAAAATTCACTAAAATTCTCCGTCCAAATAATAATAAGAAAACGGGTTTATATACCCTCCAAGAATTCAGGAATTTCAGCTGCATTAGGACTCTTTTAGGAGAAGCTCAAATTTGCAAATCTCGATACTTGGACCGGTCCGGGCCTTAGGCGGACCGGTATGCCCCTAAAGCGGATCGGTTCTTTTTATTTTGGGGCGGACTGATTCTTTTAATTTTTTCCTTCTTCGGTTTGCTTTTGATCCGAGGTCTACTGGAGTTAGCACAGCGGCCCGGTCCGGGGTCAGGGCGGACCGGTCTGCCTATTTAACTTTTTCGCTCAACTTTGATTGCTCATATCTTTTGTTCCGGGACTCCGATTAAGGTGACGTTTCTTCCTATGTGCTCATGAATGTGATATCTTCAACTTCTCTTTAGGTACATCATCCGAATTCCAGGTGAAAATTACACTTTTGCCATTTTGACTTTCCTTCTTATTTTTGTTGATTCTTCCGGTTTCCTTCTTCCGTTTCTTGACATCAAATACCTGTAAAATCTCTATGAAATACCAGAAACTCGGTGTACTCATTAGGATCAGTCAGTAGCAAGATTATGAGATAAAGTAAAATTGATTACGTTGTTCGAGGTGCTAAAAGTACCCAAATTAAGGGATAAATTAGGAAGAATTTATGTCTAATCAAACCCCCCCTAACTTAGAACTTTGTGCGTCCTGAGCAATGTAAAAGAATCCTAGCGAGGCTCAACTCTTAAAAAGCATTTTATTGGGATAGAATACCTTTTTCGCGGGCAAGCGGTTGCATTTAGCATAGGCAACAAGCCTTTAAACCCCTAGGTCACCCTAGTAGGACGAGTTGTGTCTCGTGAGGGTTTGCAGAGAATATACCCACAAAACTCGACTCAAAGAAAATTCAAAATATGCAAAAATTGTACAATGCAAACTTTTCCAGAAAATAGTCAGCACAAAGTCATATGTACAAGTCTCAAACCCTAGTGTGTGTGTACAAAGCCATAAATATAACCTCGGATCTCCACCGAATGACCATTACGTTACTTATCCGAAAATTCGTTTTGATTTCAAATTCTCACTGAATGCTCTCTCAAACGAATCACTCGGAATGTGGCTATTCTCTCGGTGTGCGTGATATAAAGAGTAAATGTAATAGATGCAAGATCACGCATACAATTAGAAAGACGAAAATTTCATGGTGAAAGGATCTCATCAACGGATTACGATTTTAAAAAAGGGAACATTGCCTCTTATTCGCGCACTTAATCTCCTTTATTATCTTTTGATATATTGGCTCTCTACGTGGTAATCAATTTCGCAATTTAGACTCGGTTAGGACTTTTTCGGGTTTTAAGGTATATTGGGTAAAATGAAAGAGGTAGGGAAGGTTGGAATTGGAAAATTAATATATGATGTCCATTTGTGCTTTTTTCGTGCTATTGCACATTTTTTCTTCTTTTTCTCTATTTTTTCTGTTTTTCACTCCTTTTCTTTTCTTGCTATTTTTGTTGAGCATATCTATTTTTTTTCTTGCCCCTTTATATGAACTTTTTGGACTTAAATTCTGAATATTTCCATTTTTTGCAGTTCCGGGATATTTGGTTTTTTCTGGTTATCAAACGAAAGGGACAGCTTGTTTGGCTCTAATTGGGGTAAAAAAGGGGGTGATTTTTCGCTACTTTTCTGGCCAATATTTTTGAGTGACAAACTAGGGCCTACTTCATTGTCCAAAATACCAATTGCGTTACCATATGCGTTTCGAGATGAATTTAACTTTAGAGATTAATTTTGGCACGTTTTTCAAAGCAATATCACACACGTTTTTCATAACCGATCAAAATGAAAGGATTGAGATCTTCGACGACGTTTTAAGCGCTGAAAAGAACATTGAGTTAACAATTAACTCGGATTGATTTAAAAACTCGCAAAAAGTGGTAGGCTCGAATCTCACCGGGTTTGTTAATCTCCACACTTATTCATTTAGTTGCTAATTTTCGCTCAATTTCCATCTTTAGTCAATTTCGGCTTTGTGTATGTTGGATTTTTACAACTTGAGACTTCAATCCGACTTTTAATGATATTTTTGAAAATTTTGAATTCCAATTTTTATTTATTTTGAACAAAAATATTTTTGGATTTTTCAAACTTTATGATTTTTTTGGAAATTTCTGGGCATTTTGAAAATTTGTGAAGTGTTAGACATACGCACTTGTGACCCCCCCTAACTTAGACTTTTGCATTGTCCTCAAGCAAAAAGGAATAAAATCTAAATAAGGCAAAATAATAAGTGCGATAAATAAAACAAACAAATGGAGAAAATGGAGTTTTTTATTACAAACAAGACTGTAGTACAATTACAAGGAAAAGCATACAAACTGTGAACAGGAAAAACAAATAAAAAAAACTACCAGAACCACATCAAACTTCACCGGGGCGGGGGATGGGAGGAACCGGGGGCGTCGGGGCCATAGGGGTTATGGTAATAGGATGGCAGTGTCTCATTAGGATTCCCTTGGCGTCGATAGATGTCCGCTGGGAAGCGGAGAACTAAGCTCATGTCGCGACGGTAGTCGGTCACAAAGTTGTCAAAGTTGGTTTCAAGTGCCGACATTCGATTTAAGAGGTCGCTTCCCGCCCACTCAAAATCTGGATCGTCCTCCTCGCCTGCTGACTCCTCATCCGGACCGATATCCCCCATCTCGACATCCTCACCGGCTGCCTCTTGTTCTTCTTCGCTCTCGCTCGGGGCAGGCTCTTCATCACTATCACCTCCCCGCCTAGCCCGTAGGACAGCTGGTTGTTTGGCGCTCTTAGTACGGGTCCCTTGTCCAAAAGTATCGGGAATGCGAGTATGATCGAGCGGCGCTGCTATGCCAGCATCCTTGAGGATAGAAGTGATCAAACGGGCATAGGGAAGTGGGGCATTATCCTTCTCATCCAAGGACGCGTTAATGATATCGGCGTATAAAGTGCGGGCCAAATGGATAGAAGTGTGGGGGTCAAAGAGGTGATAGGTCAAGGTGGCTTACCGGGGCCGCATGGCGGAATCGTTGGATGTTTGCAATATGTTGGCTCACACAATCTAAAATGTGAGGCGCGCCTTCTTGTTAAGGCGTCCAACGGCGACGGTTTGCCCCGTCCAAGCCACATTCGGTGCAATGTGGGCCATGATAATATCCTTGTCGACCGGGGGGACGTTTCGTGGATAGGTGAATTCTTGAACGTCCGGGACGTCATACTCGGCCAACTTGGCCGTGAGATGGGCCAAAGAAAATGGGATGGCATTCCCATCCACGTAATCTTGGGCCTCGAATTGGCCTGTCCGAACTAGGGTGCCATAAAATGAGCGGACTTCGGTTGTATAAATCTCTTCGTAGGGTTCGTTGAGGAATCGGTACCAGTCTCGAGCCATGAATAGGGCGGTGACGGAGTTGGGCAGCCTGTCCCATTGGACAGTGCGCTCCATATGGAGTTTGCGATCCAAATCGAAGAATTAATGGCACCATCGCTCCTCTTGGCGGGAGCGGAACTCACCATGACCGGAGGGTTGGATATTGGTGGAGTCATACTTGGTGGGGGAAACGCGTGGAGCCATGGAAACAAGAGGGATTTTTGCTTGGAAAATTAGGGAGGAAGAAGGGGGGATTTGGTTGAAGGTGTGGAGGAAAAGGGAGGGTTTTAGTGTGTATTTATAGGTGAGAGGGTGAGTGGAGGGGTTAGAATTGGAGGGAAAGGGTTTGGAGGGAAAAGAGGGTGAATTTGGGAGGGAAAGGTTGGGGTTGGGGGTTGGGAAAACGTATTGGAGGGAAGGAAGAGGATTGGGGAGAGGTGGTGAATCTTGGAAGGGTTAAAAACAGATCTGCAGAAGGCGGACCGGTTCGGGGTAGGGGCGGACCGGTCCGGATACTTTAATATTTAGAAATCCGACTAGCGGACCAGTCCTTTTTAAAATTAAAGGAACCGGTCCGGGAGCGGACCGGTCCGGCCTTAAATTAAAGGAACCGGTCCGGCCCAGCGTTTTTGGGCTGGATTTTTCCCGAACTGAATTTCGATCTCTCCTCTCCGAAAATTTTCACTTGCACAACATACTCCCTATCAATCTGGATTAAAACCCTCTCGATTTCGTTTGTCAACGTCCTTTGACTCGATCTTCCCGAAACACGCGAATGCTTTTCCCGAATGAAACCTAGTCCTATCAACGCTCACTACACACACGACTCTCATAACACACACGACTCTCACCCCATATGCGTCGGGGGTGCGACGACCTCGCTGTAACAGCTCACTCTACCCCGTAAACGAGGTCCGATAACCAGACGGTGTCGACTTCTTCCGCACACGCCTCTAGATATGGCTTTAGGCGTTGTCCATTCATTTTGAATGTATTTTCCCCTTTTAAATCGTCTAATTCAACCGCGTCATGGGGGAAAACATTCTTCACTACGAACGGGCTAGACCATCGTGACCGCAATTTGCCCAAAAAGAGATGAAACCAAGAGTTATAAAGAAGTACTTTTTACCCGGGATGAAACTCTTTGCGTCAAATGATGCTATCATGAGCGAGTTTCATCCTTTCTTTGGAAATTTTATCATTCTCATACGCATTATTGCGTATCTCTTCTAACTCATTGATTTGAAGCTTGTGGGCTTCACCGGCCTTATCCATGGCATAATTCAGTTGCTTAATTTCCCAATACGCCTTGTGTTCTAGCTCGACGGGAAGATGGCAAGGTTTACCATACACAAAGCAGAAAGGGGACATGCCGAGCTGATTCTTATATGCGGTACGATAGGCCCATAGCGAATCGTTCAATCGAAGTGACCAATCCTTCCGGGTAGGATTGACGGTCTTTTCAAGAATGTTCTTGATTTCCCGATTTGCTAGTTCGGCCTGCCCATTCATTTGTGGGTGATAAGTCATTCCAACCTTGTGAACGACACCATACTTTCTCATTAGCTTCGCGAATGGTCTATTGCAAAAGTGCATGCCATTATCGCTGATTATCTCTTTCGGTGCACCGAAGCGAGAAAGTATGTGTTCCTGCGGGAACTTTATCACCACATTGTTGTCATTCGTCTTGGTAGCTATAACTTCCACCCATTTAGAAACGTAGTCTATCGCGAAGAGGATGTATAGGAAACCAAAGGACGGGGGGAAAGGACCCATGAAGTCAATACCCAACAGTCGAAGATCTCAATGATGAGTATGGGGGTAAGAGGCATCATGTCTCGTCGAGTAATGGCTCCCATCCGTTGGCACCTATTGCAAGATTTGCAAGCATCGTTTGCATCCCGGAATATTGTGGGCCAATAGAGGCCGCATTGCAGAATTTTAGCGGCCGTCTTTTTCGTCAAAAAGTGGCTTCCACAAGCTTCCGAATGACAAAACTGGATGACTTTCGGTATTTCGTCATCTGGTACACATCGTCAGATGATTTGGTCAGCGCAATATTTAAAAAGGAAAGGATCGTCATAGAAGAACATGCGGGACCAAGTAATAAACCTCTTCTTATCTTGCGATGTCCATTCGGGAGGGACGGCTCCCGTGACAAGGTAGTTCACTATATCCGCAAACCAGGGTAAAGGAGAGGTGGTAAAAAGTTGCTCATCCGGAAAGTATTCGTCTATGGGTACGGGATCACTAGGTACGTCGGACGAAAGCCATGATAAGTGGTCGGTAATGACGTTTTCTACTCCTTTCTTATCTTTGATGGAGAGATTGAACTCTTGTAGGAGTAGGATCCACCTTATGAGGCGCGACTTTGCATCTTTCTTTGCAAGTAGGTATTTCAAAGCCGCGTGGTCGGTGAAGCAAGTAATGGGGGAACCGATAAGATATGACCGGAATTTATCAAGGGCAAAAACTTCTGCTAGAAACTCTTTCTCTGTGGTAGAGTAGTTGAGTTGTGGTCCCGTAAGAATCCGGTTAGCATCGTAGATGACATGAGCTTGCTTAATCGCTAGCATCACACATAAGTTAGAATTGTAAGGACCAATCCGTAATTTTCATGATGGGAGCGGACATGAGCATGGTTTTCAGTTTTTCAAAGGAGCTTTGGCATGCATCCGTCCACTCGAATGGGGTGTCCTTCATGAGTAGGTTGCTTAAGGGTCTAGCGATGGCGCTAAAGTCCTTAATGAACCTTCGATAAAACCCCGCGTGGACCAAGAATGAGCGCGAACCCTTAAGCGATTTTGGTGGGGGAAGATGAGCTATGACATCGATTTTTGCCCTATCAACTTCTATTCCCTTGGATGATACTATGTGGACAAGAGCTATTCCCTCGGTGACCATGAAATGGCATTTCTCCCAATTCAGCACTAAGTTCTTTTCCACACACCGGGCAAGTACTTTTTCCAGTTTTTCTAGACAAAGGTCGAAAGAGGTGCCAAAAATGCTGAAATCATCCATGAACACTTCGAGTCCTCTTTCAACCATGTCACTAAATAAGCTCAACATGCACCTTTGAAAGGTCGCGGGTGCATTACACAAACCAAATGGCATACGTTTATAGGCAAACGTACCAAAATGGCAAGTGAAGGTTGTTTTCTCTTGGTTAAGTACATCCACCTCAATTTGGTTATATCCGGAATAACCATCAAGGAAGCAATAGTAAGGGTGGCCTGCTATTCTCTCAAGCATTTGATCAATAAATGGCAAGGGGAAATGATCTTTCCTAGTTCTCGCGTTGAGTTTCTGGTAATCAATGCAAACGCGCCACCCGGTGGTGGTACGTTGGGGAACTAGCTCTCCCTTGGCATTCTCAATCACTGTCATCCCCGAATTTTTCGGGACGACCTGAATAGGGCTCACCCATTTGCTATCCGAGATTAGGTAGATAATCCCGGCATCCAATAACTTGATAATCTCGGTTCTCACAACTTCTTTCATATTGGGATTTAGTCTTATTTGCATTTCTGTAGAGGGCTTGACATCCTCTTCGAGATGGATATTGTGAGTGAAAATCAAAGGACTTATCCCCTTCAAATCAGCAATGCACCAACCAAAAGCACTTTGGTGCTTCCTCAGAATTTTCAACAATTTACCCTCCTGCTCTTCGTCTAGGCTAGAGGAGACAACAACAGGAAATGTATCATCCTCTCCGAGGTATGCATATTTAATATGGGAGGGGAGTTTCTTTAATTCAAGGGTTGGAAATTAGTCACTGGAGGGAACCATGCGTGTATCCCTCGGAGGTAACTCCTCGAATCTAGAAACCCAATTAACATCTCTCGCGTCCTCGTCCGACGCACTTTCATCGAGTAACTCTCTCAACTCCCTAACCTCCCTCTCGAAGTCGGTGTACGTCCCCTCACTCTCGTGTCTCGCCGCTAAACAGGACCCTAAGGCATTGCCGCAATAATTCTCCTCAAAGTACTCCTCTACTATCTCATCTATGAGGCTCACTGCGTGAAGATCATCTTCCTCCCCCGTATGTTGGGCTATGTGAAAGATGTTGGTTTCTAAGGTCATGTTCCCAAAAGTGAGTTGCATTCGCCCATTCCGAGTATTGATGATGGCGTTAGCCGTAGCTAAGAATGGGCACCCAAGGATGATGGGAACATGGTTGCTCGAGTTGAAGGAGGGATCCGTGTCCCAAATGATAAAATCTATCGGGAAGTAGAAAGTGTCAACTTGGACGATCACGTCCTCGACTATGCCTCGTGGGATCTTCACAGTTCGATCCGCTAATTGGGGAGTGACCTTTGTGGGCTTGAGGTCGCCCAAGTCAAGTTGTCTATAGATGGAGTAAGGGAGAATATTTACGCTTTCTCCCAAGTCAAGTAAGGCTTTTTTGATTTTATTCTCTTCAATGATGCAGGAAATGGTGGGTGCACTGGGATCTTTGAATTTAGGCAGGAGATCATTTAGTAGAATGGAGCTCACGTTTTGTGCTAGAAAGACATTCTTATTTACCTTCATCTTTCTCTTTATAGTCAACAAGTCTTTGATGACTTTAGCATAAGCTGGAATTTGCTTAATGGCATCGAGGAAAGATAAATTTAGCTTTACTTGCTTTAGCACTTCTAGTACGTCTTCGCGTGGGTTTCCTTTATGGGAGGGAATCCACCTTTGAGGAAATGGTGCCACGGAGGGTGGTTTCACTACTACCTCTGGCTCACTAGTGTCTTCTTTGTCACTCTCATTCAAAGGGACATCTTCGGCCTCTTTCGTGCCGGGCGAAATCTCCTTGTCTTTCGTTGTGTCGTGTGGAGGAGGTGATAAATCAACGACTCTCCCACTACGAAGAGTGGTCACAGCTTGACATTGCTCCTGATATTCAATGGAGGTGGAGCTAATACTAGTTTGACCTTGGGGAGGTCTTTGGCCTTAGGCAGGAAACTTACCCTTCTCTTGGACACTGAACGAGGATTGTATCTTTGTCAGACTTACATTTATGTCGCCAATCAGACGATCATATTTGGCATTGGTTTCGGTCTGGCTTGCGATGAATTGATTCATGGTATCCTCGAGAGTTCTCTGCGGTGGCGGGATATAAGATCCTTGAGGTGGTGGTGCTTGCACATGTCCTTGCATGTGTGGATCTTGTTGAAAGTGTTGTGGTGGAGGAGGGGCAACATGTAAAGGAGGGTTAATTGCGGCATGTTGTTGCCCATAGCTAAAACCGGGATGGTTTTTCCATGAAGGGTTGTATGAATTCCCTTGCGGTGCATCGAAATTACCCTTAAATCCTCCTATACCACTAACTTGCTCCTGAAGCATTACTTTGTAGGCGGGTATGGTCGGGCATTCCTCAGTTGAATGATCCGCCTCACAAATCGCACACACCTTCTCGACGGGTTTTGATATGGATCCAACCGGTCCTTTTCCATATATCTCGCATAGGTCTCGAAATCCTTTCTCAAGGGTATCCAATCGACTGTTCGTCATAGAATTCTTATTTACGTGAAATAGGCCGGACGCCGACGGAGTGGTGGTCACTTGACGATTTCGATTTTGAGCGTTAGGATCAGAAGTATCCCAGGATTGGGTGTCTCGACAATATACCTCAGGTGAAGCTCAGCATCGTGGGCATCTAAATCGACAAACGGACCACTTCCCATGGTTTCAACAAGTTGCTTGGAGTTAAGATTCAACCCATTATAGAGAAAAGAGATGATTTGCGCTGAATCAAATCCATGATAGGGGCATGAAGTAATTAACTCGTTGAAACGTTCATAACATCGATGAAATGGCTCATTTTCAGATTGTCTAAACGCTTGAATTTGAGCCTTTATGGAGATTGTTCGATGTGTTAGGAAGAACTTCGTGAGAAATCTCGATTGCAACTCGTTCCAAGATGGAATCGAGCTCGGAGGCAAAGACCATAGCCAGGTCTTAGCTTTATCTTTGAGCAAGAAAGGGAAGAGTTTGAGACGGATCACCTCTTGTGTGCAGGTTTGATCATTGAGAGTATCACACACATCCTCAAATTCCCTAATATGGAGATATGGCTTTTCAGAATCCATACCATGGTAATGTGGTAACATCTGGATCATCCCATTTTTAAAGAGAAATTGCCCGGCATTATACGGGAGTATAATGCATCCCGGAGTGACAATGCGCTCGGGATATAAATATTCTCTCAGCGGGCGGTACGAGGCCTCTTCCTCACCGGCAGCTGCACTACCGTGTTGCGACATCTCCCTCTCTCTTAATGACTCAGTGCTCTCACTTGGTGTGCTCGAGGTGTACTCGGGGGTGTGTCTTAAGAAGGAAAACAGAGTGTTGTTTGAGATTGAGTGTGACGGTGTGGGAGGTGGGATCCAGAACTGAGGGGCATTTGGAGTGTGAGGGCTATCAGGGTTATGCTTAACGATTGGATTTTTGTGAATGCTGGTTGGAGTATTATGGGGTGTAAGAGTGAGTTCAGAATTTTGCATTAATGGCTTATGAGAGATGATGGTGAATCTTTTTGTGCTTTTTGAATTTTTTTTAAAATGTTTTTGGATTTTTGGAAATTTTTAGTCAAAGTTTTGGATTGACTTGATCTAATCCTAAGTCTACCTAATTCCCTGGCAACGGCGCCAAAAACTTAACGCGACTGAAAATGTGTCTCAGAAATGCGTACTCTCTAGGCTCAAGTGCAAGCGTGTCGCTCAAGTAATAATCCGATAAGTCGGGTATCGATCCTCAGGGAAAAAGGACAACGGAGTTGTGACGACGGGAAAAGACGGAGGAATCCTAAAAGTGACTCTAAGAAGAAAAAAAATAAATGATTTGGTTTTGAGAATGATTATAACTAAATGCAAATAGGAAATTATGATAAGATGCAATTACACTAAACTACCTAAAATATGATTGAAAGATGATTTGAATATTTTTTACCTAAGTGATGAGAAAAACAGGACGGAAATACAATCCCCCAACCCTAGTGTATTGCAGTTATAATACTAATCGTAAATTTGACTGATTAATTTGACCCGGAATTTAGTACTCCCAAGCATTACGTATACGAGGTTCAAGCCCGCGTCATACTTAATCTGAGGATGAGTAAATCGGTATCGCGATAGTGACACTCAAATTGCATTCTAAATCATCGCGGTTACCAAGAGGCAAACGAGATATAAAGACCTACAATTGTTATGTTCCTACGCAATACGGTCGTAATCAATCACTAAATTCAGAGGATTAATGTTATACATGTGCAATTAACACATCAAGCTGGGTTCATGTATCTGGACCTTTAAAAACCTAGCCTAACATGCTGAAAGTAATGAAAACAGTGTTTAGTGTGTAGGAATTCATGATTAATCTAAAGAAAACTTGTGAATTGATGTAGAATAGAATTGAAAAGAGAGAATTACTCACTAATTTTTACCAAAGCAGTAACAACAGCAATGAATAAAACTGGTAATCAAATAAATTCTGAATAAAGCTTCAATCATGGAATTAAAACTGGAAATTGTATCTAAACTAGGGTTTCTGGAAAAAAGAGGAAAATTCACTAAAATTCTATGTCCAAATAATAATAAGAAAACGGGTTTTTATACCCTCCAAGAATTCAGGAATTTCAGCTGCAGTAGGACTCTTTTAAGAGAAGATCAGATTTGCAAATCTCGATACCCGGACCGGTTCGGGCCTTAGGCGGACCGGTCTGCCTCTAAAGTGGATCGGCTATTTTTATTTTAGGGCGGACCGGTCCGGGGGCGGACCGTTTCTTTTAATTTCTTCCTTCTTCGATTTGCTTTCGATCCAAGGTCTACTGGAGTTAGCACAGTGGACCGGTCCGGGGTCAGGGCGGACCGGTCTGCCTATTTGACTTTTTTGCTCAACTTTAACTGCTCATATCTTTTGTTCCGGGACTCCGATTGAGGTTTTGTTTCTTACTATGTGCTCATGAATGTGATATCTTCAACTTCTCTTTAGGTACCTCATCCGAATTCCAGGTAAAAATTATACTTTTTCCCTTTTGACTTTCCTTCTTGTCTTTCTTGATTCTTCTGATTTCCTTCTTCCGTTTCTTGACATCAAATACCTGTAAAATCTCTATGAAATACCAGAAACTTGGTGTACTCATTAAGATCAGTCAATAGCAAGATTA
Organism: Sambucus nigra; assembly: GCA_949130495.1. Classification (NCBI taxonomy): domain Eukaryota; kingdom Viridiplantae; phylum Streptophyta; class Magnoliopsida; order Dipsacales; family Adoxaceae; genus Sambucus; species Sambucus nigra. Next base: position 233,875,039 of record OX422209.1, read on the forward strand.
TGAGATAAAGTCAAATCGATTACGTTGTTCGAGGTGCTAAAAGTATCCAAATTAAGGGATAAATTAGGAAGAATTTATGCCTAATCAGTGATGAATCTTGCGGTGAAAACCTTTGTCAGTTATTTGAAGTTGATGATCGACCAATGTGGTAATTTCAAGCCAATTCTATGCAATGTCCCCTAGACGGGAAGAAAAAATGCAATACGTGAGTGCGTAGTTATATCTCTAGAGGGTCGTGGCATGTCGATAGTAGAGAACATGGTTGATGGGATCAGTTTTCCCATCGTAGATATTAAATATGGGGATAGAAAACTTCTTAAGAGGCTCAAAGTTCTCAATCTGACTTGAGACTAGAGATTTTATCTAGCTAATGAGGGCCCTTTTGGTCAGTTCCTTGGTGGTATTGGTTCCTTAGTGGGTTGAATGGTCTTCCATCTTCCTTCACATGAGGTTGCGAAGAAACTTCTTATTACGATCGTTATTGTGGTGGTATTTCCTATCTATTGAGCCCTTCTAGATGGAATGATCTCGATCATGCCACGAACTCATTCCTCGGATGTTTACTTGTCTGAGGGTTAAGGGTACATGCGTCATGTTTACATTTATCTCAATTGATCTCTTGCTCCATCCTTTCAAGGTGACTTTGGAGGCCAACATTCACTACACCAAAATGGACAAATTGTCACCTTTCAGCCGGCCAGCCTTGTCAAGGTCATTGACCGTGACAAAAAAATACGCATTTTATGTCACGGTCATTGACCTTGACACGACCGTAACAACTAATTGTCACGGTAATTGACCGTGACAAGTCCGTGATAAATTTAATTGTCACGGTCTTGTCACGGTCATTGACCGTGACAATTCTTGTCACGGTCAATGACCTTGACACCACCGTGACAACTTTTCCAGCAAAAACCCTTTCCCCCTTCTTTTTTCCCTCCCACCGTTCCCTCCCTCTCTCTCTCTCTCTCTCGACGCTGCTCTCTCTCTCTCTCTCTCTCTCTCTCTCTCTCTCTACTTTCAGGTCCAATTTCTCTCTCTCTCTCTCTTCCATTTATATATATATATTTGTGTGTATATTTATGTGTGTATGTGTATATATATATGTGTGTATGTGTGTGCATGTGTGGGGGATGGGGCGGGGTGGGGCCGGGTGGGGGAGGGGGTGGTGGAGGGGGGTAGGGGGTGGGGTGGGGTGCGGTGTGTGTGTGTGTGTGTGGTGGTGTGTTTTGGGGGAGAGGGTGGTGGAGGGGGGGGAGGGGGTGGTGGAGGGGGGCAGGGGGTGGGGTGGGGTGTGTGTGTGTGTGTGGTGGGGGAGGGGGTGGTGGAGGGGGCAGGGGGTGGGGTGGGGTGGGGTGCGATGTGTGTGTATGTGTGTGTGGTGGTGTGTTTTGGGGGAGGGGGTGGTGGAGGGGGGAGGGCGTGGCATGGGGTGAGGTGTGTGTGTGTGTGTGGTGGTGTGTGGTGGGGGAGGGGGTGGTGGAGGGGGGCAGGGGGTGGGGTGGGGGAGGGGTGGGGGAGGGGGTGGTGGAGTCCACTTTTGGGGTGTGTGTGTGTGTGTGTGGTGTGTGTGTGTGTGTGTGTGGTGGTGTCAACAATTTTTTTACAATAATCAAATACTGTAGAGTCCACTTTTGTTATTGTTTGTCAATTTATAAAATATTGCACATCCACGGACTATTATAGAATAGTGAGTGTAAATACAAGTCTAACCCATGAAAATTTATTAATTTTTCATTCAAAATAGTTGAGATTGTCCAACTAAACGAAATGAGTTTAAAGAAGAGATGAAATATTCCTAAGCTAAAACAAATAAAAATGCAAATACGAAAGACATAATCAAGTGTGCGAGTAAAAAACTGACGTTCGATTCATTATCCACATTTTACTAATAGTGTACAATAATTTAAATTTGTCGTTCCTGCTTTAATAACTCAAATAAAATGACCCTCATGTTTAATTCGAAAAATAATACGATTAAGTTCACAATAACATTTAATGTCTCTAAATTTAGACACCTAAAATTTCTAATACCTTAGCAAGTTCATTTTGAAATTTCAAAGTACACTCTTTAAGTATGGACTATCAATTAATTCAATAAAAGTATAACCCATCGAAAAGTACTCACGCTCAAAATAAGAAAAATAAGTTTTCAAACACAGTCGAAGGTTTAAAACACCCTCATGCCATTTTAAATGAATGTCGAATTTCTAAAGCTCTTAGGAAATATTGAAAAATAAAAACGAATTTAAACTACACACAATATTAATCAAAAACAATAAACTTCACATGGTCCTACTAAATAAATTAAGCTAGTATAATTAAAGAGAAAATAAAAAAATGCAAGAATGAATAATAACTTTTATTAAACAAACTTACAATTAAATATGTATTGATGTAAAAAAACTAGACTTGATCTAATTTTATAATCACAGATAAAATATATAATTGTAATGGTAAATACAAGAGAAAGTGATTTTTTTAAGTGCTTCGGCTATGTAAGAAAGCCTACGTCCACTGTTGTTGTATTGATTTCAGAGGTTACAAAATGCTAGGTACTCTTACAAATAAGAATATCCCAAAATCCGTTCTACCTTGCCCTTGATGAAAAGGATAAAACATAGTTATAGTGATCCGGAGGTCAAGGGTTGGAATTCCAAGAGATGTAATGCTTTTATACATTTATAATCACGATTCATTCCACTAAATAATCATGATTGCACTCAAATTTAATTATTTATAAATCACTCGAAAGAATGTGTTCTTATTATTAAAGTTGATTACGGTATATTATGATTCCCCACGTTATGTGAAAATAGTTCATCGGTCGGGTAAACAAAACATATAAGTCTATAAAGGGGTATCACAATCCAAATTATTTCTTGGACGTGAATTCCTCCAAATTATGATCTCATACCTATTCACACAATGATTGACCAACTTGCGAGGATCTATTGTTCTAACATATAATTGAACTTCACCCATCGCAATCGAAGAAATAATTGTGAAAGAAATTTAATATCCATAACCCTAGGGATTAAGAATCTATGAACTTTTTGCAAACGATATAAGATTTCCCATGTTTAATCAAGAACATCCTTAGACTTGTAGGGGGTGGGGTGGGGTGGGGTGTGTGTGTGTGTGTGGTGGTGTGTGGTGGGGGAGGGGGTGGGGTGTGTGTGTGTGTGTGTGTGTGTGTGTGTGTGTGTGCGTAGGTGCGTAGGTGTGCGTGTGTGTGTGGCGGTGGGTGGGGGTGGGTCACCCATTAAATAACTCTTTAAATATTTGAAAAAAACATAATATTACAAAATTGAAACGAAATGGTATTGACGGAACATACACATACGTTATAATATAGATGGAAGATTTTTTTATCTGTACTATTAATTCAATTAATTCAATTAGGTAAAACGAAATGTGTAGTATTAACATTTTTTTTATCTGTACTAATAACATTTTTTTACAGCAAAAATGTATCCTTCAGATGTTAAGGCGAAGATGATGATGTTGTTTATGATGATGTCGTCTGGGTTCGGTGGTAGCAGAGGCGACGAGGGATCCTCCGCCGCTAGGCTCCCCAAATATGGAAAATTTGGGATTACCGTCGAAAACAAGTCGGAGCTTTTAGCGAGATCCCTCGAGCTGCTAAAGACGGTCATCGGCCCTAGGTTTATGAGTTGGAAGGAGGTACCGTATGAGCTCAAGTTAGCTGTTTGGGCGGCACTACAGGTAATATTTATGTGAATATTTCAATTTCAATTTATATTTATATTTATTCGCAACTAACATTGTATTTGTTGGACAGGAACAATTCAACTTGGATCCAAAGCTACGCGATTCCGTCTTGGAGCAGTTGAGGGAGCAACACAAGACGTGGAAGAAAAATATGCGGTCACGGTACTTTGAAAAAACACGAGAGTCCATTTTACAATGGCGCGGATCCGTCCCGCCCAAGGAGCCGATCTCATTGGCACAATGGCAAAAGTTCATTGACAATGAGATCGAGGATCGACAATTGGCATCTCGCCAATCGGGGAGGGAAAATCGGGCTAAAAAGACGGACGTGCACTACTCCGGCCGGACCTCTTACGCTGAGGTGGAGCATAGGATGCAGGTAAGATTTAATTTATCTATAACTACAGAAATATATTATTGGATATTAATTTTACTAATTTTACTTTACTCTATTTTATTTCAGGGGGTAGGGAGTGGGCCAGGGGTAAGCCACATAGGCTCGATACTTATGTGGCTCTTCGGACGAAGAAGGGGAAGGACAAGGAGGTGTCCCCGAGCGTCGCGGCCACGATTGTAAGTAATCCGACAGTTTAATTATTGTTAATTACGTTATAATTTTTTAATTTACTTATTTTACTAATCATGTGCTTTTTGTCGTTTCAGGCAAAGCTTAAGGAAGTGCATGAGTCGCAGTCTGATGCCGACAAGGCATCTTTGTCCACAGACGCACTCAGCCAAGTGCTTGGCTCTGATCGCAAAGGGAGGACAAGGGGAGTGAGCTCGCTGGTGGCCAAATCGAGGATCATCGGATTGGAGACGAGCGACACCGGGTTGGCTCGAACGGTGGATTCACACGACGCGAAGCTGTCCTGTTTGGAGGCGACGGTCCAAGATATGTACGCATTCATGAAGCGTACGTTGGGTGGAGACCGTAAAGGGAAAGGGAAAGGGAAGGATAAGGCGGTGGAGGAGGAGGTGCGGGAGGACGAGGCGCAGGATGACGAGGATGTGGACCTCGCTGCTTCATCACCGACACGTTCGTACTTCGACGATCCACTTCCCTATTTGACGCCCTCCAACAGACCATTGTCGACAATTGGTTGGCCGAGCGTGTTCATATTGGACGTATTTGATGGCCAACGGATAGGGAGGGGGTTGAGGGACCCGAATATCGTCGAGGGTGGAATAGTCCATGGACGTGTGCTTCAAGAGATGGAGTCCAGGGTGCTCGTCACGCATGTCATATCCGGGAAGGAGAACTCCCTATTGTGGTTGCGCGAACAATGCGGCACGAAGTATATTAGTGGGTGCGTCAATTCGTATGTCGTGTGGCCTACTCACCTCCTCAGTTTTATCCAAAACATGTAGTAACATTATTTTTAAGTTTGTCCATTTTAATTAAATTTGGATTATATCGTCATGTATATTGTTTTTACTTTGAATATTTGGATTATATCGCCATGAATATATATTTGCATTATCTTTAGTTTGTGTTGGATATATGATGTTTGGAACAGGTACAATGTTGCTATAACAGGTACAAATATACTGCTCGGCAGTGGCAGTGGCCATACTGCCCAGCAGATTTTTTTTAAATTCTGCCCAGAATTGTCACGGTCATTGACCGTGACAAGTCCGCGACAAAAGTTGTCACGGACGTGTCACGGTCAATGACCGTGATAATTGGGGTCACGGTTATGTCACGGTTTAGAACCGTAACAAACGTGTCACGGTCATTGACCTTGACACGACCGTGACATAAAACGCGAGTTTTTTGTCAAGGTCAATGACCGTGACATGACCGTGACAAAAAAAAGTTGTCTCGCCTCGAAATGTCACGGTCATTGACCTTGACAAGGTGAATTTGTCAAGGTCAATGACCTTGACAAATGGGCAGATTTGGTGTAGTGATTATCCTTCTACTTTTGGCATGTGGTTGCCTCTTGTTATCAAAGGCATTGATCATAGGCCTCCACCATTCGATATATGGGTGGTTAATTACTTTCCATCATTGATCCTTATCCGGACGATAACGAGAACTGGGAGTATGACATATAGTGTTGGCTTATATCACAGACCTGATCTTTGGGGCCTCATGGTCATTTTCTCTATTTTGACGACTACCATGAGACAGAGTGTGCTCACTGTGCGCATAAGGCATGATTGCGTATTGGCTTGTTTGGTTGAGAAAGGAAATTAATTTTCCACTTACGGTGCTAATTGTAGTTGGTAAAATCCCACTTATGGTTTTTAACAAAATTAAAGGCAAGCAGAATATAAAATATACATAATCACACACTAGAACAATATTTATGTTGTTCATGAATGTGTCTACGTTCGTGGGGTATTTCTCTCTTGTTATTGATCGCGTCCTGATAATAACGATTATCCCCTTTTTTCAAAGGTGAGGGTTACATTTATAGAAAAGAAAAAAGGGTTGAGTCGTGCAGGACTCCATGACTCTAGATAGCTATTCAGGCTAATTGGTTGTATTTAATTCTAAAATTTTTTCATATCGTCATAAAAAATCTTTATATTTTCATATGAGATCTTTGATAGGATCAACGGACACATGTCATCCCCTCATGTGTGGTTAAATTATCCTTCACAAGAGGTATGTCTTACTATTATACCCTTTGACGAATTGGCAAAAAACTATGGTGATCAATCTTCAAGATTGGATTATTTGTATTATCTGGCACGGTAAAGATGATAATCCCATGAGTCCATTTGGTTTATGTACATCTTGTACTTAGAACATTTGGAATGCGAGACACCTTTATGTCTTTGAGGGAAAAAATACGCCGCCTCACTTATTTCCAATTTTAGCAAAATGTTGTGCATGCCTTTAACCAAAAGGGAAATCAAGTGAGGTGCATATATTATGGATTAATTTCTTGGTCTATTTCTTATGTAGGTTTTCTTAAACCCAACATGGTTGGTAATTGGGATGATAAGAAAAATGTGGAAGATTTTAGAGGATTAACATGGAATGGTTGAGGCATTTGGCAGGCTAGTTTATATTAAAAATTGTAAATATGAGCAACCATTCTAAAAGAAGAATTGGACGAAATATACTATGGATTAAATTTGATCAAGGAAAGTGGATGGGAAAACACACAAGTGGAGACGAACTCCCAAATTGCGTCCCGTTTAGTAAACAATGTGGAATTGATCAATCATCCATGCGCCAACATTATTGAGGATTGCATTGATTTCTCTATGATGACAAAGCCTAGGTTATGCACATCTTGAGGGAAAGAAATAGATGTGAGGATTGGATGGCATTATAAGCATGAAAACATTACGAAAATATGTTGAAATCCAAGAGCCACTAGAAGCTATTTAGAGCTTGATGGGATAGGATATGCGACAGATGCCCATACTTAGTGATGTTTTTACAATAGTTGTGACTTATATTTTTATTTGTTTCTTCACCAAAAAGAAAAGAAGTATAACTGAAAGTGGATTGTTTTGTTTCTATGTTGGTTCTCAAAATCTCCTTTCGTTAATTCGTGTAAAACCCTAAACCACGTAATAGTATGTACAACCAACACTTCATATATCACTACTAATACGACAAACTAACTATTAATACTATACCAAAAACAACAATTTTGCCACGATTTCAAATCGTGCCAAATCCAATCTGACACGGTTTAAAATCGTATCAAAATCGATCATTTTGACACAATTTTAAACTGTGTTATCTTTTAGCACGGTTTGAAACCGTGCTAGATTTTCATTGAGTAATCTTTTGATGTGAAAGGGTCATGATATTTATGAAGCACTGATGTCCCACTATTTATTTCCAATTCTTTTGTTCTTTTTAAATGTCATTGGTATCTTAATTTATTGACTTTTCAAATACAATTTATGTTAGTAATATAATATTTAGACCACCCTCCCGAGTAAACCTTGACCCGGCCTCGAGGTTTGTGGACTACGTAAGCTGAGGAGGCCATATTTGTTGTGTACTGAATAGATATTTGATTCACCTATCGTCAATGAAACGCTAAGGTCAAGCTTCCCGTTTAACACATGTGCAAGTATAGGTGAGATATTTAAGACTTGAGTACTGTGAAAAGTACAAGTAATAATAAACAATGCTAATTTATCATACACACAAACATGGACAGATAATACGTATTTTGATAAGCACAGATTATACCATATCGTGGTAAATCGGCATCTCCTATTGTGAAGACGATAGAAGAAACCTAACAAACTAACAAAAAATAGCGAAACGTCTGGAACACAAACGGAAGATACCCACCACACATCCACAATGCACACACGTGATGATTTGTGAATTTCATCATCTTATAGAAAAGTACATCAAACTGATGAAAAAGAAATACCCATTTCAGTAATGCCTCTTCTCGATAATCCTACCATCTTCTTAACAATAAAACTCATTGCCGAGCTCTTCTTCATATTCTTGTTTCTCCCACTCATCCTCTCTGCTCTCATTTGCACCTTACTTCTTTTCTTTATACTCTTACCAGTTTTGTGCCCCTTTATTTTGGCTTTACTTTTCTACAAGATCGTGTTTAGATACTTCATTAAATATCCGGCAATGATTTTAGTAAATTTCAGCACACGGATAAGAGAAATTACGTTCATTCTCGTAACTGAGTTAAAACTTCATCCGAAATTAGAGGGTACCTTTGAAAGTAAACAGGTGAGCGAGGAATTGGATCTCTCGGAGTTTCCATCTATGGAAGAATCTGAAGAAGAAGAGGAATACTTAGAAAAACAAGAAGTAGAAGAAGAAAAAGGAGAGTCTATAGAATACATATTAGACAAGCATGAAGATGCATGGCAGACAAGAATTCTGAATTCTATCCACTGGGGAGAACATAAATCGGTACGTTCATGTTTCTTGATTCCTGGATATGCCTAGAGCTTCATTTATTACATACATCTAACAGATTCATCGTATAGGATGGAGCACAAAAATCATAATTATAGGTCAATCGTAATGATAAACCCACAAGCCCAAAACTGTTTACGGAAAAATATGTTTTAAAGGACAATGCAATGTGACCGTTCCCATAAGATTTTATTCAGTATTAACACGGCACGATATCTTAAGATGTTTTTTTTTTTTTGCTAATACGAATATGATATGGTAATAACACGATTAGGCACGGGTAACACAATAAAAAAATCGTGTCAATTAGCCACGATTGATAGGTTCCGATACGATAACCCGTCAATTACTGTTTGTTTTTAATAAAAACTGCAATTTTTAGACATAACTTACCGATAAACAATCGAAATTCAACATGTTTTCAATCAACATACTAATCTAAAATAATATCCACCATAATTAGTAATTAACATCCCGACCAAAAGTTTCCAAACATGAACTAATCTACTAAAGTTAATTCATTACAATCCAAAACAACAATATTTTCCAACAAACCAAATCATAATGTAGACAAAAAAGAAAATACTAAATTTCTACAAAGGCTTCAACTTCCTAGTCTTCAAAAATCACCGGAATAGCCCCACCACCATCAAAAAATAGTTTTCCATCCCACCATACAAAATCATCCCGACATAAAGGACAAAAAGAAATGAATGATAATTAAAGGATGCAACATAACTCTAAATATAAATAACCAAATAAAATATATTGCTAATATCAAATTGACTAATGTCTTTAGTTAGCTCATGCAAACCCAATTTCAAATCTCCTATAGGATAATAAGAAACCAAATTGTAAGTAACACTAATACTTACAAAATAACCAAAATTTATTTTAAATCAAGTCAAGTATAAAAACTAATATTTATCTTTAATTCCAAACAACCAATCTCTAGTGCATATCATAGCCTCCACTCTATCATATTTGAGTGAGCTGCAGTATTGATCGAGAACACAACCACCTTTTTTAAAAAATGGATTCAGATGCAAGTGTAGAAATAGGAACTTCAATATATCAGGTGCCATACAAGTAAGATATGGGTATCGATATTGATGTAACACATCCAATTCTTCTTCTAAGTCACTTCTTGGTTCATCTAAATACATCTCAAGTTGGAACTTTTGTGTGAAAGTAAGTGCTCGACTCTTATATATTGAGATTTTTTCTGAAAAATATTAAAATTAAAAAACAACATATATAACAAAAAACAGCTGAATTGCATTTGTATTTTCCTAAACATTATTCTAGATCCTTTTTATTTTTATTTTCCCTTCTTTTTCTTTATTATATAGTGCAAGTTTAACCAACTGAAATGCATTTCTATACTTCATCGTGATGTGGGAGGATAATAGAAAGCAATTCGAGGAAATGGAAAATTTTGCTACGATTCCAATGCCTTGATTTTCCTTTATACTTTTCAAGATTCAAACACAGCAATAATAGACTTGAAGATATCTTAGAAAAATACAGTCAGAACATGTATCAAATCGCAAAGCCTTAAACGTGTATCAAATCCAAAAATCGGACAAGATGAAATAGTTACTCAAGAATCGAATTGCCCTAAACATGTATCAAATCCAAAAATCATACAACCTTGAAATCATCAAAACAGATACCCAACAAATCCTAATCCAAATACTGTAAGAGTCCAACATCCAAAAATCGCATACTAAGTAGATTTGTACAAAAGAAAATTATACCTAATACTCTTCATTCATTTCATATTGTAGATCATTTGTTTTTTTTCAGAATTTTTTGCTTTCTTTCTCATATTCACTTCAGTTACATTTGATGATGGGGTTTTGTGAAGTGTTTGTCCTTTTTCCTCGACCTGTGGTAGGATGATGTTGGCACCGATAAGAAAGTAAAATTTGGTGGGTATAAAAGAAGAAAGAAGATTCTCGAATGGGGTTTTGTGAAGGAGCCAGCGCTAGTACGAGAAAAAGCGGAGAAAATTGTATGTGAAGGATTTGTTTTCTTTTAAGTTTCCTTTTATACCATGTATATGTGACACCCCACTAATTAAAACCCTAGGTGATCAGGCCATTATTATAATTAAACAAGTTCAAAAATGGATCATCCTTAATATCGAAAATATATTAATTACTAATAACTTATTAAGACCGCTGCCAGTTATAAAAAAAAAATCCTTTTTTATATTAAATTAACAATAATACAATTGAATATTCTTCAAACACATTCACAACAGTAACAACATTCACTGAATATTAGTTGGATAAATCACATGAATAAAATTCATAACCAAAATCTATATAATATCCCTAAAAAAGTACTCAGACAATATATCTGAAATATAATTGGAAATATTAAGTCATAACTGCTGACTAAACAATGAGTAACATGCTCGAATGAAATAATTGAGAACTTATTCTCGAATGAATAGGAAATCGAATCGTTTGCAGCTTCCACAGCAACTGCAACACATCAACTTGGAATGAACTGCTAAATTTGGTGACCCTGTGGCTAGACACCTAAAATATTTTGAAAAAGATTTGCAATGGGTCAAGCCATAAAACTTTTTAAAATATTTTTCAAGTTTTTAATTGCAATAAATTTGAGCAATATAAATATCCATGTTAGATGTGTGTGCTCTCATATGAGTCATCGCCTCTCATTCTATTGTGCGCAACGAACGTCTCCTGATATTATTCCTAGTTAAACTACTCGCTTAACTGACCCACATACTCCACTAATATTCCCTATTAGTCATTTATCCAACCTGTATCTCCCATACGATACGTAAATAGATTACTTGCATTTTTACCAGATTTATCATCACTGCATTATTTATTAAGTTTCACATACTTAATTCCAATTTGGATCCTCAAAATCTATATCTTCTACTACACACAACAGAGTAGAATAATCACAAGTATATATAAATATATCACACTATCTATATACATATACTAATACAGCATCCCCAGAGATAGTTATCATAATGTCGCATACTCTGTTATCGAGTCCATATACACCTCACGTACCAATAAGGACTATTGGTTCGGAATGGAACCTCGAAATCATTAAGCACATAATGGAGTGTGCATATACCTAATGCACCCAAATGACCAGTCAGACTATCGTACACCCAAATAGTGGGCAGCCTTAAGTTTTATGTTCTCGGACATACATCAAGACCTTGCTAGCATCGCTAAGGTGGGGTCTCCCACTGCGCATGACCTCCCGTGATAACAGTGAATGTAGGTATGCTTATACACATAAGAGTCATACATAATAGGCATTCACACAACCCATGTATATTCATATAGTACGTCCCATATAAATCTCAATTATTCAACGTGATACTATTTCACACTTTATTTTTATTCCCATTTATTACGAATATCAGTCGCTATTCGAAGAGTTCTAATCATCTCTTTTATAATTTTAGTAGTTAATATCAAATTATTATATTAAACCAAATCTCGGGTTCATCTCAATTTTCTATGTATCCCCATTTTATTCTCGTACGCTAATACGTTCAATAATATTCTATAGATTCTAGTCTATAATTTCAACTCCTCGACTACCCCTGTCTCTCAATTATATACTACTAGCATTCCATTATTTTTACATAATCACAAACTACTCAAGTTATGATTCCAATAATTTACTTAAAGTGTTACACCTATAATAATAAAATTGCCATTTTCTAAGCAACAGAATCGTTTCTGGCAGATAAACACCCTGTACTAACATTGTAATTTCTCCCTCCACCGAAGTCCAAATGAGTTGATTCACAGCTCAATGAAAACCTAAGACACAGTCCTTTCCATCCATGCATGTATCTCACTCTAATTCAAAGTAAAGTGAAAATGTCATCTGTTTAAAATCGCATAAAAAATTATGGAAGATTTATATCTTATTTTCACCAAACAAACCTTTGCATTTCATCATCTTTCTATACAAACATAATATTAACCATAATCCATGTTCATCACATTAAAAACCCATAATTACCCATTTATAAAATTCATTCTTTTAAAACTTTCATATCATGAATAAAGTTCAATAGTCTCTAATATCATTCTCGAATAAACCCTTAATGATATCCATGAAATTTTCATCAAAACAATCTTACTTTTTTTTTTCAAGAATCATACTCAACTACAAACTCAGATTTAATCTCCAATTAAATACATACTACAATCCCAATTTCATGATTTAAATATATGATTCATTCCTAGCATGATTTATACATCACTGCATGGAATTATCTCAATGTAATCCTTTTAAAAATCATGATTTTTATCAAAATGCATATTGCTCTAGCATGCATATTTTAAGAACTCAATAATTAAAGAAAGTAAACACTTGCCTCTAAATGAAAGTCTAAATTCCACATTTAAATGATGGTGTAGGTGTTCCCCATTCCTCTCTCAATTCTAACGGCGATTGGTGGTGCTAGGTGGAGCTAATAGTGGTTCTCCCCTTGAAAACTCTTCAAATTCCTCTTGGGACTCTTCATATGCCTCACCTATAACTTCCTCTTCTTCTTTTCTTCCGATAACCCCTTTCTCTAACTCAAAAGTCTATTATATAGTGATGAATCATGTGTCTCTTATTAGACTAGAAGTTTAAAGGTCTAAAAATGACTTTTGGAAGGCCGGGTTGGCCTAAAAGTGACCCGGGACCCTATACCGACACCTGAATATAGTTTTCTAACCATTCCAACCCCTTTGGACAAATTTACGCACTCTAAATGACCATATGGGTTACTTATATTTCACTTCTATTTTAATCCCCATATTTAAGTCCCGGCACGAGCCATGCGCTTGCCCCGACTAAATTATCATAAGTATCGTATTTCTTACTAAAGACTAAACATACAATGGAATATTACTTATTCTCTCTGTAATGTCCAATTATATTCATCATAATAAATATCCAATTAATCCCATTTTAAATATTTATAAAAATATAGGGTGTTACATATTTCACCCTAACAACGGGATTTCATCCCGAAATCCGAAAAAATAATTTGAAAATATAACTCTGGATCTTTCTCGTCCATTCCATCCTCGTGCCTCCAAGTGAACTTATCATTATTATGATTTCCCCACTACACTCGTACAATTGGAACTACCATTGACCTCAACCATCTCTCACTGCGATAAATGTCGGGTGGAAAATAAATCCCCTTTGACAAATTACGAGTGTCAAATAATTTATCTCGAAAAAATCATCTCATCGAAGAAATATGGAACCCGTCATGAATACGATGCAAGTGCTCCGGCAACCCAAGTCTATATACATTAGTCCTGATCCTCTCAATAATATGAAATGGCCCTACATACATTGGCGCCCACTTCCTTTTTTTCGAACCGCATGATCCCCTTCATAGGAGATACTCGTATCAACACCTGATCTCCCACACTGAATTCCATAAAGGACTTGTTGTCATATGCATAACTCTTTTACCTATATTGAGTTATTAGTATACGACTATGAATCAACTCAATCTTGAAAGAACTATCTCGTATAACCTCTGGACTAAGAAGTTTGTTATCCCCGACCTCTAACTAACAAGAGGGCAAACGACAAGATCTGCACATAATGCCTTAAGCGACATCATGCCAATAGTAAACTCATAAAAGTTGTTATAAGAAAACTACACCAGTGGAAAGTAATGCTCCAAAACTCCTCCCAAATCTAAGATACACATCGTTAACACGTCTTCCAGCATTTGATTCTTCCGCTCATTCTGCCCATCTACTTATGGATGGTATGTTGTACTCAAATGTAACTCTGTACCCATAAACTCCTAAAAATTATGCCAAAAGTGAGACACGTAGATTTTGTCCCCATAAAAAAAATATCTATCGAAACCCCATTTAATCTCATTATCTTGGCAATAAATATATGGTCATACTGCCCTATCACATAATCTGTCCGCATTGGAAGAAAATAAGCCACCTTGGTCAATCTATCCACAATAACCCAAATGAAATTATGACCCGTATACGATGTAGACAATCCTGTGATGAAATCCATATAAAACTCTCCCATTTGCATATCGAAATTTCTAATGTCTTAAGAATTCCTAATGGCTTCTGGTGATCCACTTTCACCAGCTGACAAGTGGTGCATTTAGAAACAAACTCAATATTTTCTCTCTTCATTCCACTCCACTAATACCACGAACAATGAATCGTGGGACTCAGTCATCACCTCATGCTGCAAATCATCGCCCTCTAGAATAATGACCCTACCATTGAAGCGTAAGCCATCATCTAAACCCACATAGTAAGACTCATCTCCCTCGAATAAAGTTAACAAAAATGCTCCTAACAAAATAGGTCGGCTGCTTGGGCCTTCATAACCCTGGTAACAATCTAAGGAGTGACAGTCATAACTGACATAAAGGATCTAACTATAAAATCTTGTTGTCCCAACTCTTTCCACTTTGCTTTCCATGTTTCAGCTACTTCTCCCACCGGTCTATTGCTCAACGTGTCTACTACCACATTAGCCTTCCCTAGGTGGTACTGAATATCAAACGGATAGTCTTTCATGAATCCATGTCACATGCATTGTCGCATATTCAACTCCTTTTGTGTAAACAAATATTGCAGTGAATTATAGTCGGTGAAAAGAATAAATTTCTCCCCCGTAATGTAAACACAACTGCTACTAACTCTAGGTCATATGTGGGGTAATTCTTCTTGTGGGTATTAATCTTGTGTGAAGCATAAGCTATAGCCTTCTTTTCCTGTTGTAGCACACCCCCAAGTCCTTATAGGGATGCATATGTACATATTAGGTACTCTACCCCGGGCTCTAGAAGTGCGAGTACTAGGACTGAAGTCAACTTGTCCTTTAGCTCATCAAAAGATAACTGCAAGAGCCATTTCATGTTAATGACACCCCTTTTCATGTCAAGTTCGTTAACGGACCCGTAATCTTTGTCAATCCTCAAATAAATCTTCTGTATTAATCGGTTAACCCTAAGAAGCTATGAACCTCAGTTGGTATCATGGTCTATCCTCACTATCTCACTGTATATACCTTACTTGGATCCACTGCTATCCCCCTGTCAGAGACAATATGACTCAAGAGTTATACCTCTCAAATACAAACATTTCTCAAACTTCGCATATAATTGATGCTCAGGCAATGTCTGAAGAACCATACGTAGATGTTCTGTGTGTCTCCCTCCCTCCGACAATATACCATAATATCATCTATAAAGACAATGACAAATTGGTTTAGGAACTCTCTAAACACACGATTTATTAAGTCCATGAATAATTTTGGCGCATTGGTTAGCCCAAGTGGCATAACCCGAAACTCATAAGACCCATATCTTGTCAGAAATGCATTCTTAGGAACAACTTCCTCCCTGATGCGTGTTCCCCGATCTCAACTCAATCTTTGAGAAGTAGGCTGATCCTCTCAAACGGTCAAATAATTCGTTGATGCGAAGCGACTATTATTTATTTCATATCGTGGCTTTATTCAATTCCCTGTAGTCGATGCACAGTCGGAGAGATCCATCCTTCTTTTTCACAAACAGAACGGAAGCACCCGAGGGTGAGGTACTCCTATCGATGAAACATTTCCCCCAAAGCTTCTCGATATGATCTCTAAGCTCTCTCATCTTAGCTGGAGCCATGTGGTACGGTGCACAAGCTATTGGTCGTGTGCCCGACACTAAGTCTATAACAAACTATATCTCCTTACTAGGAGGCAACCCCGGTATCTCCTCAAATACATTAGCAAACTCGTATACCACTTGTATCGAATCAAGGGATATTACCACTCCCATAGAACTCTCATACTCAATGTAATATATAAGATTGGACGATCCTCCCTCGGGGTGAGGCATCGCCACAAGAAACATCTCCTGGACCAAAATATCAAAAATGATACTCAATCATGGCCCTATACATCACTAGCCAATTCATGCCAATAATGACATTGTATTTTGACATGTCCAACACAAGCATATCGATAGTTAGAACTAATCTCCCAGTAACTATACTCACACCTCTATAGACAAAGAAGATAAGTGAGTCTATATAAGTAACCGTACTATCAGCTGTGTCTAATAACCCTACGGCTCTTGCAAATATAGTAGCTATGAATGAATGTTATGCCCCAGTGTCAAATAAAATGCTCCCCAAAGTCCTATGAATAAGAAACGTACCCTCAACTGTGGGTGGTTCCACTGGGACTGCGGCCTGATGAATACACTTGCCCATACTGAAGTTGTCCATGTTGCTATGGGGTTGCTGGAATGGATGGTGGAGCTAGAGCTGCTACAGGCGGTGGGAGGGTGGCGGGAAATACCTGCCTCTGCAGTTCTTATCAAGCACCTTACTTCTAAGGAACTTTACCTTTATCAGGGCAATCCTAATGCTTGTGGCCCGTCTTGCCACAAATATAATATCGACCCGAAAATCTACTCCCTCCTTAGCCCTGCTGGCCTCTGGCCTACTGGCCATCACTACCATTACCTTGCCTTACTGAACACAATGTTGGTCGTGTTGACTCTGTTAGCCTTGATGTCCATTTATAAAGCCAGCTTAACCTTGTCTGAATCCATCGGAATAGAATCGTTTGGAAGAATCCCCTATTTGGAAACTTGCTCACCCTGGTTTGGCTGAATTTGAAGTGCCCCGTTAGTTCTCCCATTTCCTATCCTGCCTTGTTGGCTGGACTCACCTCCCCTCCCCTCTTACTTCCCTTAGCATGGAAGTGATTGTCCTGGAATCGTAATAATGTTGCATTGACAACATCACTGTAAGTCACCCGAGCTGGATTACCCAACAAGTGTTGTTCAATTCTCCAAGTCAAACCATCAACCCCCTCCGGACAATTCTACACACTTGAATATAGTTTTTTGACTGTTTTAACCCTATACCGACACTCGAATATAGTTTTCTGACTGTTTTAAACACTCCAAACAATTTTACGCACTCGAAATGACCATATGGGCTACTTATATTTCATTTTTATTTTAATTCCCATATTTAAGTCACTGCACAAGTCATACGCTAGCCCCAACTAAATTATCATAAGTGTCGTATTTATCACTAATGACTAAACATACAATGGCTTATTACTTATTCTCTCTGTAATATCCAATTATATTCATTATAATAAATATTCAATTAATCCCATTTTAAATATTCATAAAAATATAAGGTATTATAGTATATTTTAATTTTTTAATTTTTTAATTTTTTTAGGTTGTTGGAGGTGTTGGGTCTTTTTGTAAAATGGAATTGGGCCACAATTGGGTTAATTCGGGCTCCTAATCGGGAAAAGATAATGGAAACAAGGGAAAGTCTTCAAAATTAAGAATCATAACATGTTTTTAATACAACAAATCCAAATACTAAAATGGTAGTTTGATTTTGACTTTTTTGTTTGAATGTGAACTATTCCGATTTAAGAGTTACCAAATAATGTTTATTTTTTTAATAATAATGATATGTACCCCAAGCATATCCCCCCAAACATTCCAAAATCACATTAAGTGTTTGTACATTAGAGTGGGACCCACACATGTGTCAAGCTATTAACGCATTTTGGGAGATGTGTTGGGATCTTCCTCTAAATGGTTAAGAGGTAAATTTATCTTTGAATGTGAATTTGTCTAAACACATCCATTCAAATATATAAATAAGAATCAATATCATATCTATCCCCTGAAGTTTGGGGATAGTCTCAATGGGTCCCTGATGTTTCAATTTTCTCAATTAAACCCTCAAAGTATCATATCATCAATTTTGTCCAAATTTTAACATAGCGTTACCTTCTTTAACATAATTGTCATGTATCACTTACGCGAGGGACTTAGTTGAGACATGATTACAAAAGGTAATAAATAGTATATTTTTATAGTCATTTTCGTTTGTTTTTTATTTTTTAAGTGCTCAATATTCTCATTTTAACTAAAACTATAATAGTAATATTTTTGGCAATTATTTTCTAGTAAATGTCCATTACCTATATTTACCAATAATGTCAATTACCTAAATAAAATTTTAAGTTATTTGCGAATATATATCCACTACGTAAATTATTTCGTAGTTATTTACTAAAAACATCCATTGTCTACCATTATTAATTTCAACGTTGCTTAATGAGCGTTGTAACAACGATTATCTCAAAATATTTAATAGGAGGTAGAGTAATAAAAAATTTATACTAGAAGTATGGAAATTTTTATAATTATCCTAACTTTTTATTATTAAATATCATAATAAATTATATTATGTATTTAAGTACTAGTTAATTATTTTGCTAATTAATTATTTTTATTATTATAAAAAATTAATATTATGCCCTTGTGAATTATACAATGTTTATGTTCAGCCCTTTATCATAATAAATTATATTATTTATTTAACTCTACATTGATTATAATTAAAGTTAAAAATAATTACCTACAATTTAAACATAAAAAAAAGAACAAGAAAATGACATAAAATATATCATTTAGTGCTTTTTGTAAATCTATCCCCTGAACTTCCATTTAGTCTCAATTAAGTCCCTCACGTGAGTGTCATGTGTCAATTCCATTAAAAGTGTTAACATTCCGCTAAAATTTGGACGGAATTGATATGATATGGTACTTTAAGGGCTTCATCGAGAAAATTAAAACATCAAGATCCAAGTGATACTACTCCCAAACTTTAGGTATCATGTATGTTTTTTCAGATTCGGATTTCATACATGAGATTCAGACTTCAAATTTTATATTCAGACTTTTTATTCAGATGAAAATACAAACACATCCTAAGTCTTAAATTAATAGCTTTGTTTCTGAAAATAACATATAAAATCAAGTGAGATTAAAATCACTATTCCAAACAATGTCTATAAGAGAACAATACTCCATTTTCATGTTTCTTCTTCTTTTTCTTTCCTTTGTTTTTTATATGCAACCTATAAATAGGTTTCTTCTACTTAATGTGAGAGATTAAATTATATTTATTAATCGATAAAAAATATTTTTTTTCCCTTTACAACCGTTCTATTATGCAATCTTGTAATCTTGTGGAGAACAAAATGAAATACAAACCTAGTTGTATAACTAAAGGCACATCATGTTAGTCCATGGGTAGAGCTAATTCTTAAATTTATACAAATTTATAAGACCCTCCGAAAAAATGTAAATAATCCTATTAGTATTCTAAAAGCATTTCTTTTACATATAACTTTTAATAAATTCAGGTATATAATTAGACTGAGGACTTAATATTTGTCTTAGTTTCCTTATTATATAATTTAACCTTATTTTATTTTGTTGTAACTACAACATTCACGTTTCATTATTTATTTTTCTATTTATTGTTAATGTAGTTCCACGAAATATTATCGTATTGGAGAAGAAAAGAAAGAGAAGATATATAAAAGGGTTCAAAGCAGGTAATGTGTACATCTTGATGACCTTGTAACTCCTCCTTCTTAAGTATTTTGAAAACCCTTACTAAAATGGAGTTTTAGCTTGATTATATTGCATATTGTGAGCATTTTAATATTTTTATATTAACATTATTATTTCATGTAGAAATTCTAGTGAGTAAATTCTCTTCGTAAACATAGATGTTTTCCCAGAGCTTACTAGAGCATTACTAGGAATGTGAGCCTTGATTTATATGTTAAATTTGATTATTTTTTCTTAACTGAAATGACATTAAATTGATTTGTTGGAAGAGAACAATTTAGAAAGTTGAAAAGGGGGAAAAGACCATGAATCCTATTTTTCAGATTGAATTTCAAGGAGTTCTTATTAGAAAAAATAAAATGAAAACAAAAATTGAATGGAATCCTAGTTCTACGGTTGCTTTATAAATAAAAAGGTTGACCCCACAGTAAAAGTCCATGCTCATCTTTCCCAAATTAATAAGCCACTAGATTTATTTTTTACCATTGATTGAGTGTATCTGAAATCTATAGAAAATAAAGACATAGACTCTTAATTTAGGATGGAAGAGTAATAACTACCTAGAGTCTTTTTAAATCCTCATTATGATGTTATAAATAAAAAGGTGTTTTATGTGAATCAATCTTCAAAATTTATATGAACCAATCTTTACAGTTTACATCCCCATTTTAAAACCACATAGATTAGCTTGAATCCATTTAATACATCCAAAATAAGGGGTGATTAAATAAAAAGAAAAAATTAAACATTTGAAAAAAATCCATTTTAAGAAAACACTTTACATATTTTTTCTCACCCCAAAATGGGTAAAACCATTATCTTTCCCTTTCAGACAACAAGTTAACCCATCACCATTGTTGTTATATAGTTTATACTCTCATGTAAATTTTTTTTCCATTGACGACCAAGGTTGGTCCAACCACCACCATTCTCTCTCCCTTTTTCAACGGATTATGTTTTCTCTATCTAAAATCGATCGATTTGAGTTTTTATTTCTTTTGTTGTGGGTTGCCATTTCAAGTGGTTGAGATATGAGGGTGAGAAGTACAAAAAAGGAAGAAGCAAAGAGTAAAAAACACCTGAATCATTTTT